>CM059331.1:3850380-3877125 GCA_030340685.1 Protosalanx chinensis | reverse complement strand
AAGATGAGGCTCATAGTCGTTAAAGAAATAGTCCAGTTCTCAGCAAACCTGGAAGTGTGATGGTTCCAGCGTAACAAGCATGCAGCGCTTGCTTGGCCTGTATATCAGGGCTCATAAAAAAAACTTTGGTAGCAACTCTCAAAGCACGACCACGGTGGTCCCTTACTACAGGGGTCCGTCTCTGCTTGTGATAACCGTTGTAGCTGGCTTTATAAGGGTTAATGCTGCTAGCAGCTATTAGTTAGCGGGGGGTGGGGGGGGGTGCGGGGGTGGGGGGGGGGGCTGGCTGGCTCATCAGTGAAGGATAGCCTCACAGAGGGGATGTTTTTAACAAGAGAGGCTAACACATGAGCACAGCTGTAGACCGTCAGCTGCGGTCACCGGCCGGTACAAAGTTGATGTTTCAAAGTTTCAGATGTCCTAGATAATAGGGACTTTCTGGTCACTGGCTCGCACTTTTGCCGGCTCAACAAGCCAAACGACCTCACTGGGTGGCTGCGAGGTCGACGTTATTAAACTTGAGAGAAGTAAAGAACAACCAACATCAAAATGGCCACCCTGTCATGGATGTATAGCAGCGTCCCTTTTCAGGCCGAATTAACAATTCGAAATACACAACCCACGCTCTTTCTCTCACACACACTCTCACACAGACGCACACACCTACGCTCTCCCACTTCTCTCACACGGACACACTCTCTCGCACTCTCTCTCTCACACACACACTCTTTCTCTCACACACACTCTCGCACAGACGCACACACGCACGCTCTCACACTTCTCTCACACGGACACACTCTCACACTCTCTCTCTCACACACACACTCTTTCTCTCACACACACTCTCGCACAGACGCACACACCTACACTCTCCCACTTCTCTCACACGGACACACTCTCTCACACTCTCTCTCTCACACACGCTCTTTCTCTCACACAGACGCACACACGCACACTCTCCCACTTCTGTCACACAGACACACTCTCTCACACTCTCTCTCACACACACGCTCTTTCTCTCACACAGACGCACACACGCACACTCTCCCACTTCTCTCACACAGACTCACACTCTCTCAGACTCTCTCTCTCACACACACGCTCTTTCTCTCACACAGACGCACACACGCACACTCTCCCACTTCTCTCACACAGACTCACACTCTCTCACACTCTCTCTCTCACACACACGCTCTTTCTCTCACACAGACGCCCACACGCACACTCTCCCACTTCTCTCACACAGATTCACACTCTCTCTCACACACACACGCTCTTTCTCTCACACAGACGCACACACGCTCTTCCACTTCTCTCACACAGACTCACACTCTCTCACACACACGCTCTCTCCGGCGCGAACAGACAGCCACTGGAAGTTCAGCCCGCGAGGCGCTACGTGGAAGCTGGGTAGAGGCAGACAGGAGCTCTGCCTAATTAAAACCAGTCCCCCTGAGGCTTGTTGTGGTAGATTTAGCTTATTAGAAAGTTATCATGCAGAGTGGCGGAGAGCAAAAGCACACACACACACACGCACACTGTGAGGTGCCCCTCTCGGAACAGCTGAGTATTCATTTACATGTAGTTACAGAGTCTCCGGAGCTTCATATGTGAGGAGCAGAACAGTGACACCAGCAGGCAGAATAACACTGTGAAGTAGGCCTGCAGTGAAGGGAGAGAGGGATGGCAAGAGAGGGAAGGAGAGACGGTAATATTAATGGGATGGTGATGGATGCCAGTAGGAACAGGGTGAACATAGAGGGTGAATTCAGTGGAGGGATCAAGAAATACACTCGGATGAAAGGCCAACAGAATATGAATGTATTCGTTAATGCAGGTTTGACAGTGGGAATAGAATAAGGGAAGCCGTTGCTGTGGCGCATGCGTGTGCACGATGTGAGCGTGTGCAAGTGTGTTTGTGTGTGTGTGTTTGTATAATTAGAGGCAGATCACCTTCCTGACCAGTGGTGATTACCATTGTACCGGCTCTCATGCATGGACTGGCAACTAAACATGTTTGTCTCAGAGTACTGATGCATGGAGGGATGAGGAGGATGTGTGGGAGTGTGTGTGTGTGTGTGTGTGTGAAAGGAATGCCTAACAAAGAGACCAGACAGCCTAATTCATCATCTAATATGGACTCAAATGTCGTTAAGTTTTCAATAATGCATGCTCCACTGTTTCTGCTGCACTGCACATAAAATCAGACAGAATACAGAGACACTGAGAGAAAGAGAGGCAGAGGAGAGAGAAGGTGAGAGACAGAGAGAAAGAGAGAGACAGAGGAGGAGAGAGAAGGTGAGAGACAGAGAGAAAGAGAGAGACAGAGGAAGAGAGAGAAGGTGAGAGACAGCGAGAAAGAGAGAGACAGGAGGAGAGAGAAGGTGAGAGACGGAGAGAAAGAGAGAGACAGAGGAGGAGAGAGAAGGTGAGAGACAGAGAGAGAGAGAAAGAGGAGGAGAGAGAAGGTGAGAGACAGAGAGAAAGAGAGAGACAGAGGAGGAGAGAGAAGGTGAGAGACAGAGAGAGAGAGACAGAGGAGGAGAGAGAAGGTGAGAGACAGAGAGAAAGAGAGAGACATAGGAAGAGAGAGAAGGTGAGAGACAGAGAGAAAGAGAGAGACAGAGGAGGAGAGAGAAGGTGAGAGACAGAGAAAGAAAGAGACATAGGAAGAGAGAGGAGAGACAGAGAGAGGGAGATGGGATTGGTGCGCAAAGTTCCGCCTGTGCTGATGTACTGAGCAGACCGGCAGACACCTTAACTCATGATGTCACATCCTGTGTTGCAGCTCACCCCAGTGGGCACGACCATCTTCTCCGGCTTCAGTGGGAACAACGGAGCCACTGACATTGACGACGGACCCAACGGACAGATCGAATACACCATCCTCTACAACCCCAGTGATCCGGTAAAATCTAGAACGCACCGTCCACTTTCTCGAATGGAATTCTAGACTTCACCCGCTCGCTTTTAAATGCAGCATTCTAGAATACGCCGGCCCATGTTCTAGAATGTGCTATAAAAGTTGCACCCTCTAGGTTCTAGAATGTATTATCCAGATTCTAGAACACCCCCGCCTGGCTCTACAACTTCCCAGGCAGATTCTAGAACATGCTCTCCAGGGTTTAGCCGCTCCACTTGCCAGCCTGCCCCAGTCCTCTGGCTAAGCAGGTCAGAAGTTCAGACCTGTCAGGGTGATCTCAGCAGGGATGCTTCCTCCCTCTGGCACACCATGACTGTATGATTAGGTCAGGAGAACAGAGGAGCCTGGGTCAGACACTCCTGGCTGCACAGCACAGCCTGACCTCTCACCCCGGCTCTGACCCTGACCCAAATTCCCTCCAGTGCAGTCAGCCTCTGTTGGCATTACTGACCATGTCTTTGGTGTGTGTGTGTGTGTGTATGTGTGTGTGTGTGTATGCATCTACACCCGTGTGCATGTTTTTGTGTGTGCGCGTGCACGTACATGTGCGTGTGACAGACGGCCAACAGGACGTTCGACATTCCTCTAACCCTGTCGGGATCGGTGGTGTTGAAAGAGAGACTGAACTACGAAGATATCACCCGCTACCTGGTCATCATCCAGGCCAACGTACGTCTGGGGGGGGGGGGGGGGGGGGGGGGGGGGGGGGGGGGGGGGGGGGGGGGGGGCATGGGGGATGAGTCACAGATGATTTACCAGGCCTTAGTCTGAAAGGATTAATATACCGTATGAAAACTATTGTACATAGAGGAATACATAGTCGTGGATGAAGCTAAAACAGGTTGGTCTGAAGTGGCTGGCTTAGTCATAAGTGTGGTTTGGGCCTAACGTGCAATAAACCAATCAGAGTGTCAGCTCACATTCCCTTTAAAAGCAGGAGCGCTTGTTTCATGGCGGGTTGCTATTATGCCGCTTATCAAGAAGGCAAAGGGAAGTCACACTGTACGGGGATGGGAGAAATCCACCCAATTTATCTTCGGTTTAACACTCGTGGGAGGAAATTGCTTACACTCTTGGCAACCCCATTTATACTGCAACTAGCCTGAATAATATGAATAAATGTGTACACTAGATTTATGCATCGTGAAGTTGTGAAAATGCATACATCTAGCGTACACATTAATGCAAATTATAGGTAAGGTTTATAACATATCAAATACAGTATCACAATGGTTACAGGACCGGGCGCCGTACCCTAACGACCGCCGCACGGCGACCACCACGCTGACTGTGGACGTTCTGGATGGCGATGACCTGGGCCCCATGTTCCTGCCCTGCGCCCTGGTGGACAGGACCCGTGACTGCAGCCCTCTCACCTACCGGGCCAACATTCTGGAGCTCACTGACCCGGTAAGACTGGGACCCAGCACTGGACCCAGCACACACCCTGACCGGCCACTCGTACGCATCCAGTACGGACAGGCATACTACCCCGTTAAATCCGATCCAATCCAATCGACTTCAAGATAATCTGCTGTAATCTAATCCTATTAATTTATGTTGCACTACTACGAGAGATATGTTTATATTTGGTGCAGCTAACCCCACTTAGGAAAAGATCGGATGGAAATAGCTTCTCTGCTGGTCATGTGACTACAGAGAGCAGGTGTAGGTCTGGATTAGTGCTAGGTCTGTCTGGAAACCAGGTAATGTCTGATGTCTGGAAACCAGGTAATGTCTGGTGTCTGGAAACCAGGTAATGTCTGGTGTCAGACCAGGTTATGTCTGGTATCTGCAGACCATGTCATGTCTGGTATCAGAACAGGTTATGTCTGGTGTCAGACCAGGTAATGTCTGGTGTCAGACCAGGTTATGTCTGGTGTCAGACCAGGTTATGTCTGGTGTCAGACCAGGTTATGTCTGGTATCAAACCAGGTTATGTCTGGTGTCAGAACAGGTTATGTCCGGTGTCAGACCAGGTTATGTCTGGTATCAGAGCAGGTAATGTCCGGTGTCTGGGCCATTATTCCCTTGTGGGTAATTTTACACTTGCAGAAGTGTGTTTGTGGGGGGGGGGGGGGGGGGGGGTTGCTGTCCGGGGGATGAGTCTGGGTGGGGGGGTAGCTAAGTGGGAGGCGTGTGTGTATGTGAGGGGGGTGGGGGGGTCTAATTGAGCCTTGTAGACAGAGCTTCGACAGCAGGGGAAAGATACCAGATGAAAATAACAGTTGTCTGCAACCTCATTAAATTGTCCTCTGCTCTGGAGTGACAATGATTATTGTCTTCTCGTAGCGATTTGTCCACACATATTGCTGGAAAAAGTCAAACTCAAGTATATCTGTCATTAGACTGCTTAAAAGCAACATCCATAACTACAATTCTTATAACTATAGGAAATAATCGTCCAATCTTATTTCATATAAACAGTTGTTTTATCACCACTTTCGCTAAAAACAGATCCACACAACTTTCGCATCCGACCTCAAACCTTATAAAATTACAAGGTTGTGGTTCAGGTAACAAAAGTTAGTAGGTCTGGCTGTTGCCACGGATACAAGTTTCCAGACTCTGCCCTCCTTGCCAGCAAGTTGAGGTCGGAGGCTGGGGGCCAGTGACAGCATCACAGCCAAGTAACAAGGTGGCCAGGGCAGGTGTCCACCCCTGCTTTGGGAGGCTGGACCAGGGCCTGGTGGAGCCCACTGAAGGGCAGGTTTCCACCCCTGCTTTGGGAGGCTGGACCAGGGCCTGGTGGAGCCCACTGAAGGGCAGGTTTCCACCCCTGCTTAGGGAGGCTGGACCAGGGCCTGGTGGAGCCCACTGAAGGGCAGGTTTACACCCCTAATGTGGAAGGTTGGACCAGGGCCTGGTGGAGCCCACTGAAGGGCAGGTTTCCACCCCTGATGTGGAAGGTTGGACCAGGGCCTGGTGGAACCTGTTGAAGGGCAGGTTTTTACGAGGCCAGACTCTGCTCCAGGGGGAGAAGGATGATTATGTATGCTGAAACGGTGACGCCGAAGTTCCTCTCTTATCAGGCCCTCGGTAAACACACCCCCAGGGCTGCCAGGGGTGCCATCACTCACTGGGATGGGATTGGCTCTCTCTCATTCTCTTATTCATAGGCACACACACACACACACTCTCTATCACACTCTCTCACTAACTCCCACACTTCCAGACAGACACACCTTTAAGGATAGAGACCAACACACCAACAATGTGAGGTGTTTGCTGGGCTACGCTGAGCAGGGCTGAAAAAAAAAAACCTTGTGTCTGACACAGGGGATTGTATAGTCTCTGTCCTTTTAGTAAATAATGCACGCACTGTCACATGAGACACACAGCATCCCAGATGCACACTAAGCTTCCAGGAATAGATGCGTTTTCCTGAAGGTGTCTGACAACAGCCCATCCTCTCTCCGTGGTGTCTCTGGGCTGCGAAGAGCCGCTCTGCTGCTTTGATTGGGCGCGTGCGATCGCGATGGTTGAGTTGTCCTTTCCCCAAATTCTCCCTTTCTCTCTAGCTCTCTCTCCCTCTCTCTCTCTCTCTCTCTCTCTCTCTCTCTCGCTCTTTCTCTCTCTATTTCTGTGTTTCACTCTCTCTCTCTCCCTTTCTCTCTCCCTCTTGATCCCTGTCTGTCGCGTTCTCTCTAAACCCTCTCTCTCTCCCCTCTTATTTTGTGAGGATCAGTGTCAGGTGTTTCGTCGTGGACAGGTCCTTGTCCGCTCACCTGTCCCCCCACCCCCTCCCCCCCCCAACCCCTGTAAGGACGCTCTCTCTCTCTCCCTCTCTCCCTCTCTCTCTCTCTCTCCCTCTCTCCCTCTCTCTCTCTCTCTCTCTCTCTCGCTCTCTCTCGCTCTCTCTCTCTCTCTCTCTCTCTCTCTGCATGTGTTTCTTCCAGCTGGGCCTCTGTGACTCAGCCCTGAATAGGAGCATTCGAGACAATGGTGGTCCTCCGCATGTCTGGATGTGTTGTGAGCTTCCAGGGCCACCTGCTGGGGACAGTACAGCCCCCCCCCCCCCCCCCCCCCCCACCTCCCCCGGCATCAGACAAGGCCCCCCGGCTGCTTGTTGTTGTCGTTTAGCAGAAGGGTTATGTTGCTCACGTCAATCGATGAAAGGGAGAAATGCTTTGTGATCAAACCGATTGGAGCCTGCATAGGATCTTCTATTTTTCTTTTTTCTTTTCTTCTTCGTGTCTCTTCTCATCTCATCTCTTACTCTCCCCTATCTTCTCTCTGTAGGTGAAAGTCAACCCGCTGAACGTGACTCCACCCATCCAGGCCATTGACCAGGACCGGAACATCCAGCCGCCTTCCAATAGGCCAGGGATCCTGTACTCCATCCTCATTGGTGGGTTCATGTCCATCTTGCCGTTGCACCATCAGTCATCATCCACTGGCCTGTGACGAATGGAGAGAATGGAAAGAGGGCTGGATGGGGCGAGGGGGATGAATGGAGGGAGAAAGAGATTGATAGATGGAGGGATGGATGGATGGAGGGGTGGGTGGGTGGTGGCAGAAAGATGGAGAGCGTACATTGTAGGACCTGTGGAGAGCAGAGATGAGTACTGTCAGCCTTGAGGTTGTAGTCCAGACCGTGAGCTTCCCTGCTGTTCCAGAAGGTTCCCCGCTGTTCTAGAATGTTCTATCTCTCTCTGGGAGGCCAATCAGAAACTTTCTGCTGGTGCTTTGGAATAAGTCAAATCTCCCCTCCCCCTCGCTTGTTCTCCGCCCAATCATTTGTCTACATCCTCTCTCCTTCCTCTTTCATCCCCTCTCATTCTTCCCATTTCATTTGACTTTTCGCCTCCTCTCCCCTCCTGCCGTCTAGCTCTCCCCCTCTGCTTCTTACCACTTTCCTTGTCCTCTCTCCCTCCTCCCTCCGCTTCCTACCACTTTCCTTGTCCTCTCTTCCTCTCTCCCTCCTCCCTCCGCTTCCTACCACTTTCCTTGTCCTCTCTTCCTGTCTCCCTCCTCTCTCTCATCAGCTTGACAGCGCTGGATATTGTTAATCCCAGACACACCCTGAGCGGGGGGGACTGGCTGTAAACGTCACCTCTCATCTTCCCCTCTCCTTCCCTCCTCCGTGTCTCCCCCTCTCCTCTCCTCTCGTCCTCCCCTCTGCTTATCTCCCCTCCTCTGCTCCACTGTTCTGTGTCTCCTGCGGTTCTAAGACGGACTGATCGGAGAACGCAAGGCGAAGAGGAGAGGCTGAGAGGCAGAATGGATGCGAAGGAGGGGAGGAGGCGCGGGGAATGAGAAGGTCGAGAAAAATCCCTCCCTGACGTGTGCCTCATGATGTCATGTCCTGTTTCCTGTGTAGGCAAGCCAGACGCGTACGCCCACTACTTCTCCCTGAACCGTACCAGCGCGGAGCTGCTGCTCCTCAGGCCCATAGACAGAGAGCTCTACCAGAGATTCGACCTGGTCATCAAGGTAACCTGTGTGTGTCTGCATGTAGCTATCTGCGTGTGCCTGCGCGTGTGTGTGTTTGTGGTACACAGCTCACTAGGATGCGCCAGGTAGCTTTATTATGTGTGTGAGACCATCTCTTGAAAACATTCTGCATGCTGCTGGAATCACCTCAGCTCAGGGTCTTGGATAGTTAGTGTGTGTGTGTGTGTGTGTGTGTGGAGAGAGGGAGAGTGTCCTCCTGCCTCTGGGTACTCATAGCCAGATTGGGAACTCTATCGACCTCAGATGTGCTTGAATGATTTTCTCCTCCAGGAGTGGAGAAGAAAGGGAGAAAGTGCCTCATCTTCAGTACAAGTTCCCTCCTACGATGCTCCCCCTCCCTCCCTCCCCCTCTGCTCTCTCCTTCCCTCTCTCCCCTACCTTCCCCTCTCCTCTCTCCTCCCTCTTTCCCTCCCCTCCCTTCCCCTCTTCTCCCTCCCCCTCTGCTCTCTCCTTCCTCCCTCCCCATCCGCTCTCTCCTCCCTCCTCCTCTTTTCTCTGCTCCTCCTTTCTCTTCTCCCTCCCTCCATTCATTGGTCACATATCCCCTTGTCTCTTCCAATTTTCAACACTCTTTTCTTTCAATCTCCCCCCCCCCCCCCCACACACACACACACCAGTAAGAGCTTCAGTAACACACACGCACACACACTCAGGTCTGCAGTAACCCCATTTACCAAACTGCCCCTTGCTGACAGTTATAAATTGTTAGTGCTGTGCCAGGTGAGCGCTTGTTCTGTCTTCCCATAAGGAATCAGGCACGCACGCACCTGCACGATTTGTACTCCCACAGACACGCCCCTACACACACACACACACCCACACACACACACACACTGCTCTTCCAATTTGTTAACATGTTGTCCCTTATATGCTGCCGATTGTATTTTCTGACGGCTTCAGATAACTTTCAGAGGAGCCAGATCGTCACACCCGTTTCTTTGCCGAGTTCCTTTCCTCACCGCACCTCCGGCCGACCCAGTGGAACAAATCAAATGACCCTGGCACAGTTGGCTGTATTTACATTTTTACATTTATTCATTTCGTATGAAATGACGTAGAGAGGTCTCTGAGAAAAACGAAGCAGATGTTGGTGAAGTCTAGCACCTGGACTTTGTTTATATAATGTCAAATCTTAAACACACCTGTGTGTAAAATCGTACACATGCACATTCTGGTAAACACATGCTTGATGTGCATTACCTGCATGCTTACTGTCTTGATGCATCACAGCGTTTTGTCAGTAGCAGCTCTAGATAAAAACGTTTGTTCGATCACTCGGCGCATCCTGTGGTTTTGTGTGCGAGGCACAAACACACACTCGCCGCAAACACACACTCGCCACAAACACACACTCGCCACAAACACGCACTCGCCACAAACACACACTCACACACACACACATACACACACACCACCCGCGTCTCTCACTCCGCTATGATCGATAATCGCACAGGCGGGTTTTATTATCTTGCATTGACTCGCCCGATTGCTGATTGGATCAGAACGACTACGGAGGTGAATCAAGCGCACGCACACACACATACACACAATAGGCACCCACACAAACACTTAGGTTGCCAGGCTCCGGGGATTTACGGATCTTTACTCCCATGCTGGCAGACGGGGCCGTCGTGTTCGCCGTGTGCGCTCGAGTGCGGCGCTATATTTAGCCGTCCCCAGAGAGCCGCTGTGTTCTCCAGGCTCTCCTCTGTGGCAGTCCTGACAACATATGGTTGCCGCTTATTTCATGACAACTTCCTTCACATGTGACTTCCTGTTCCCAGTTCCCCCCGTCTCCTAGAGAACCGCACCCGGTTCTTGGTGTTGTCTTTTATTCGTCTCTTCAAAGGAGAACGCCCACCCGGAACTCGCCCTTATCCTGTCGCGGGTCAAAACCATGTACCTCGTTCTAAGTTCCATGTTCTGCGTTTTCCGCTAGGCAGAGCAGGATAATGGCCACCCTCTACCGGCGTTCGCTAACCTGCACATCGAGGTTCTGGACGAGAACAACCAAGCTCCCTACTTCCTGGAGGCCAGTTACCATGGCTACATCACCGAGGCTGCGCCCGTGGGAACCACAGTGTCGACCAATAGCAGCCTGTCCGCAGCACTGAGCATCATCGCCCTGGACAACGACATAGAGGAGGTGGGAGACGGTTTTGTGTCGTTGGGGATTTGAACCCAGGTTAAGTCCTGACCCTTAGTACAGTGGTTCTCAACCCTGGTCCTCAGGGCCCACAGTCCTGCATGTTTTCGATGTTTCCCTGCTCCAACACACCTGATTCAAATGAATGAGTCACTATGGAGCTCAGCAGAAGCCTGATAATGATAATTCATTTGAATCAGGTGTGTCGGAAGGGGGAAACACCAAGACATGCAGGACAGTGGGCCCTGAGGACCAGGGTTGAGAACCACTGCCTTAGCAGACCAGAAGACCATGTATCTTTTGGTCTAACGGTTTGAGTTTTGAGCTTGATAAGCAGGAGAGCTGGGTTCTATCAATGTAGGTTGCACTCCACTGTGATAAACCCTTACCGGTCAGCTAAGGATCTCATCCAATGACATATTTGTGTTCCGTTTCCCTGTTTTAGCTCGCAGCCAATCAACTACCTGTAGGTAGACACATGCCACGCGAGTGCCGTGAAATGACCTTGTGTGAAGCTCTCTCTCCTCCGGGCCTCTTCCTCCGTGTTTCATATTCTGCCTTTGAAAGTCTTCACTGTTCCGTTTCAATGTTTTATTGGCTGTCAGCTGCACTCCCTGTTGCGGAGCGTGTGTTTGATGTGTACCTTCTCTCCTCCTTCAGTTTGGAATGAAAAACCCTTCCTCCGTGACTTCCAGCGCTTCACCTCTGAGAGACTGATATTTGTAGGCCTCAGATACATGAGGCCTGAGAATCTATTGTATATATCTAGCCTACCTGCATCTCCTCAAGCACACCTGGTGTGTACATATAACTCCTTCCAGCCACACCTGATTTACTAGCCTGTATATATCTCCTATGACACACTCCTAGTCTTGCTGTTAACTGAATATCTGAATGTATAGCTTGTCTCACTGCAGTATGGTCTTACAGCCTTTGGGCACCCATGCAGTCAAGCAGTTATGGACTTGACGGCTGCAGAAGGCTTCATCGTTGCTCGGATGCAGATGCTGGGTACATTCAGATGAGCGTTTGGTCGATTCAGGAATATTTCTTCTATTACCGCACCCATCAGGCGCACTCTGGCGTCCATTAAACGTCGCCACGGTTATTAGGGTTCTAATTGTTTTGATTTGCTTCAGGATTTATTTATGTATCTGGAAGCAACGGGGGGCCAGTTCAATATCCACTGAAGCTGAATCCACACTATCCCTGCACACATGCGCACACACACACATTTGCACAGTGCTGAGTGCTGGATATTGGTAATGATGGATTTAACAGGCTCGAGCAGAGGGCACGAACACCCTGTTGTACACTACAAGCCAAGAGTTTCAATTTCGTTTGAATGGGAGGGCGTACAAAGCTTTCGACTGGTAGCGTGCTTGCGAGGTTTTAACAGCGATCGTCCGCGTACTGCCTGCCCGTTACCTCCGCCCTCTTTACGGGCAACTGCCTCGCGTCTTCCGGCCTCGAACCGGCCTCCGCTCCGCATTCCGCACCTTCCGGTGACTCTGTCGTCCTCTGTCCCTGCAGACCAGAGACCCGCGAGTGCTGATGTCCATGGACGGCTACCAGAATGTGTTCACCGTCACCCCCTCTGGGATCCGACGCTACCTCACCCTGCTCACACCCCTGGACCGGGAGCTGCAAGACAGCTACACCTTCACGGTACCAAACACACACACACAGAAAAGCACCCACAGACATTGGCAGGTAGATATGTGCACACATGCATATGCACACGCTGTATGCCCATATTTTATGAGACAAGTCGGTTCCAGAGCAGCTGGTTTTTACGGACCCCTCTTCCCCCACACAGCAGGGGGTTACGGTTGCGGTGATTCCTGACGAGGGGTGTGGGGCAAATCGTTGTCTCACCGAGCTGGAAAACGCACTCACGCCCACGCAAAGGCCCCCCCCCCAAAACACCCACGGGCAAACACCCACAGACAGTGGTGGGGGGGGGGGGGGGGGGGGGGGGGGGGTTGCGATAAACTGTGCCTGTTTTAAATGGGGATGCAGCAGCATGTAAGCGGACGGCGCAAAGCCACCGTTTTCATCCGGCATCGATTGTTCGCCGGGCGAGAAGGCAATCACTGTGAAAGCATTCATCTCCGAACTGAGGCAGGTAGGGGGGGGGGGTTGCGGTGGAACCGTCTCCTAGGCGCCCGGGGCTGACAGGCTTCACCTCATCGAACGCAGAACGCAGGGACGGAATGTGGAACCAGCCCTCCGTGCTGTGATCTACTGGGGCTGCCTGATCCTGTCCTTCAAACACCAGAGCATGAGATGCGGCTGTGAAGATCCGCACCCGCGCGCACACACACCCTGAATGCAGAGTGTGTGGAGGGAGGGGTGTACAGTGATGGATAAGTTGTCATGCTGAACGCAAAGCATTTATCCCTGGCACTGCTGATTAAAGCAGGCAGACAGGCAGGCAGGCAGGCAAGCTGACAGACAGGCAGGCTGACAGACAGGCAGGCTGACAGACAGGCAGCCAGGTAGTGTTACCACTGTGACTCCACTGGGTAAAGACTCCCATTATATTAATGCAAGTCCGCATCTGTCAGTGTGTTTGTGTTTTGTGGCAGTGTGTGTTTGTGGCAGTGTGTGTTTGTCCTAAATACCTTATAAACCACCTGGGTGTAACGAGTCAACGTGTTCTACAACATAAAGTCTTAATATGGGTCGTTCCGATTCCATTCTAATGACTGTTGTGGCCACCGAAGAGGAATGCTAAGTTTATCACGCAGAGCGCTAAACCACACGCACACACACACATGCAGGTATACAAACACACACACATTACCTTCCCTCACAGGGGTAGAAAGAGCTGAACAGTGTTCCCCACAGCAACACGTTGCTCAGGCTTTGCATGCTGGGACCCTGCAACATCCCGTTTTCCTGCCTGTGTGTGTGTGTGTGTGTGTCCCTCCTGCAGCGTGGCCTTATCCTCTGTTATTCAGGCCCGTCCCAGAATGCCGCTGTGTTCAGGCTGGGCCCAAAGCCAACCTTCAGATCCCAGCAGGAAGCCAATGTTCCTGGTGCCTGGTGCATCTAAATGTTAAATACAAATATATATGTTATGTTCATGCAGATCCAGGACTACAGCTGCTCTGTCTGCCTTAGATCCAGGACTACAGCTGCTCTGTCTGCCTTAGATCCAGGACTACAGCTGCTCTGTCTGCCTAAAATCAAGGATTATAGCTGCTCTGCCTGCCTTAGATCCAGGACTACAGCTGCTCTGCCTGCCTTAGATCCAGGACTACAGCTGCTCTGTCTGCCTTAGATCCAGGACTACAACTGCTCTGTCTGCCTTAGATCCAGGGCTACAGCTGCTCTGTCTGCCTTAGATCCAGGATTATAGCTGCTCTGCCTGCCTTAGATCCAGGACTACAGCTGCTCTGCCTGCCTTAGATCCGGGACTACAGCTGCTCTGTCTGCCTTAGATCCAGGACTACAGCTGCTCTGTTTGCCTTAGATCCAGGACTACAGCTGCTCTGCCTGCCTTAGATCCAGGACAACAGCTGCTCTGTCTAATGTAGATCCAGGACTATAGCTGCTCTGTCTAACGCAGATTCAGGACTACAGCTTCTCTGTCTAATGCAGATCCAGGACTACAGCTGCTCTGTTTAATGCAGATCCAGAACTACAGTTGCTCTGTCTAATGCAGATCCAGGACTATAGCTGCTCTGTCTAACGCAGATTCAGGACTACAGCTTCTCTGTCTAATGCAGATCCAGAACTACAGTTGCTCTGTCTAATGCAGATCCAAGACTATAGCTGCTCTGTCTAACGCAGATCCTGGACTACAGCTGCTCTGTCCAACGCAGATCCAGGACTAAAGCTTCTCTGTCTAATGCAGATCCAGGACTACAGCTGCTCTGTCTGATAACATGGGTTCATCTCCCTCATTGCACATAGAAAGTCTCCTGGATTCTCATCTTCTTGGCTCTGCCAGGACCAGAGCTCGGGGGATTAAAGCCCAGCACTGTGGGGATGCCACCATATGTGTCCCCATCTGTCCTACTGCAGGGGGGCACTTCTCTGGGTTAGGGTCACCAGTGGGACCAGGTGTTTCTCGCTCTCTCTCGCCTCCCTTCTCTCCTCCTTTTCTCTCCCATCTATTCCCTCCTGTCCTTCTCTCATCCTCCTCTCCTGTCCTCCCTCAGATACTGGCGTCCGATGGCGTCCAGCAGAGCGCCCCTGTATCCGTGACGATCACGGTGCTAGACGCTAACGACAACACCCCCACCTTCACCAACGTCTCCTACAGCGTTAAGATCTACACCGACATGTTGCCCGGGGAAACCGTCCTGCAGGTGAAGAAACACCTATCCAATCCAATCCAACTTTATTTATATTGCACTTTAAAACAACACGGTTGACCAATTCCAGTACATAGCAATATAGAAAATTCAATAAATAGACACACACTATACACAGTAAAAAAACAACACAACAATTGGTAAAAACTCAACAAATAGAGACACACTGTACACTGTAAAAGTCAATATCTCATTAACAGTAAACCTGCATAGTGTGTTCGCCAACAGTTTATAGCTAATCAGTTCATATCAATACTACGCTATGTTACTACAACCAATCAGACCTTAAATTCACCCCTGGCTCATCAATAATCCACAAACCCCATCTAACAACTGCTCAAAGAGTCCATGAACATCTTATTAGTAATCGATACCTAGTCACTGATCAATACCCCTGACCTTGTAACCCCAGTAAGTGCTTTAGTAACTCTATCATGGATGTATTGTACTGAGCTGGCCAGCCTTGTGTGAAGGTCAATGGACAAGAGCTTTTAGTTCTCTTACTTCAATTTTTCCCATCGAAAACATAAACCATAGGTTTCAGAGTTAGCTACTTACTAGCACACAAATCCCTCCATTTTAAGTAAGAAACACGTGGACATTTACCAGAGCTGCCTTCAGGACTGTCAGACTTGATATTCATCCTCACGCACACACCTCCCCCTCTCCTACCACCACCACATGGCCCCGTGTTCCCTTTTCAGAATGTTCTGGATTATTGGATTCACACTGCGTTTAAAATTGTAAACAGCAAACAAACCCCAAAACTCAAAAGATGGATTCACACGTCCATTTACATCCTCCCTGTAGATTACCAGGTTTGACGTCCCTGTACTGCGACTTGGGGAGGGATCCTGATGAAAACACACCGATACTGACAGACGCGCGCACACACTCACAAGCTCTGACCTTCGCACCGACGCACAGACAGAGACGCACTCACACGCAGAGCTTGCACCTTAACACAGCTACACACACACATCAACAGGGAGCTTTAACCTTATATGTAAAACGCAGAGACTGAGACGCACAAACACACACACAGCTCTCTAATCTTTATGTGTGTCTGTCCCCCCAGCTGTCTGCCAGGGATGCTGACAAGGGTCCCAATGGTCAGGTGACCTACCGTATTCTGGCAGGGGGCCAGGGTCACTTCCTGATCAACGCCAGTTCTGGGGTCATCACCGTGGCGCCCGGGTTCAACATGACGGTGGGGCGGTCTTACGCCTTGACGGTGGAGGCCATGGACAATGGCCCTAAGGCTGAGAGGAGGTGAGAGGAGAGGGGAGGAGAGGGAGAAAGAGGAGGAGGGTTAGGGAGACAAGGTATAAGGAGAGGGGGAGGAGGGTATAGGAAAGGCGAGGTCTCTTTCTCCCTCTCTATATCTACCCTCGCTCTCCGCTAACTCTCTTCTGCTGCTCTAACTCCGCTAACTCTCTCTCTCTTTCGCTCTCATTCCCCCCCACCATCAATCAAGGGAGTTCCGCAGGCTACTGACATTCTGTTCTAGAAATATCGAAACCTTTTGGGCTGATAGGTGAACTCCACGCCCATGTAGCATGCACTGAGATTGCTTGTTGGAGATTTTCACAGTTATTGGCAATGACCCCTGTTACCCAAAATTATCTGTGTGTCTTTTTATGCCTTAAGCCATGGCTGGGTTGCTAGCTGTCAGTCAGCTACTGACTAACTGACTGACTGACTAGCTGGGTGACTTGCTGGCTGACTAGCTGTCAGACTGGTTCTGGCTAAATGGCTGGCTGACTGACTTGTTCTCTGGCCGCTGTGGTGTTGAATGGATACAGCTCAGCAAGCAGGAACAGAGCCTGAGGTAGCCAAGCAGGAAATGGATTGTGTCTGGAGGGAACCGGCAGGCATTTGGGCTTTGATCTGAAGAGGAAAGGAGCAGTGGCACTCTCACGCTGGCTGCCACGGAAACCAAATGTCAGACTCACCATAGAGACACTGAGTCCTGAGAGAGATAGACAGACAGAGACAGAGACAAAGACAGAGAGAGAGAGCGAGAGAGAGAGAGAAGAAACTGAGAGATAACTAACTGCTTGATGTCTTGTCTGAGTCTGGCATGGGGAGGAGAAGAGGTAGGAGAGGAGAAGAGTAGAGCTGAAGGGAGGGGAAAAGAGGGGAGGAAAGAGGAGAGGAGTAGAGGGGAGGAGAGAGGAGTGGAGGGGAGGAGAGAGGAGTGGAGGGGAGGGTAGGAGAGAGGAGTGGAGGGGAAAGGGAGGAGAACAGGAGGGAGGAGTAGAGAAGAGAGGAAAGAAGGGAGGAGAAGGGAGGATCGGAGAGGGTGAAACCAAACCAGGCAGCCGGTGTATAATTGTTTAGCGGTACGGTACATGCTCCAGATGGAGACCATGCATGGACAATGAAGAGAAAAGATCGAAAATGGAAACAAATGATCTCCCCGAGCCAGAACGAGGGAGAGTGAGGAGAGCAGGAGAGAGAGAGAGAAAGAGAGAGAGAGAGAGAGAACCACAAGGTAGCCCTCCTGTATGGACAGGCGTGGAGGACGGCAGATCATCTCTCTAAATCTGGCCTGTTTCTGACTTGTCGTTTCCCCTCTCCTCCCTCTTTCGTCCCTCCGTCCTCCGCTCCTCCCTCCAGGAGCTCCATCACCACCGTCTACATCGAGGTGCTCCCCCCCAACAACCAGAGCCCCCCTCGCTTCCCCAGCCTCTTCTACACCCTGGAGGTCAGCGAGGCTATGCGGGCAGGAGCCACTCTGCTCAACCTGCAGGTAGCCCTTTTCCACACATTGTTCTGTTTACACTGTAGTATGCTGCCTCGGATGAAAGGTTCTGCTGTGTGCATAACAGTATAACGTGAATAACAATAAAGTGTATACAGTGAACCATCATTTTTCACAGGGGTTACGTTCCAAAAAGAAGCCGTGATAAGCGAAATCCGTGAAGTAGAAACCTTTATATATATTTTTTTTTACTATTATTATACAGTTAAATACTCTATTATATATAAAAACCAAAGAACAAACCCTTTTTACAGGCCCAAGCATTTGTTTAACAAATAAAAGTACTGTATCCTGTAAACCGCAACTTTATTGATGCACAGGTTTGTGTTGGAGAGGCTGTTTAGCCAATCGGAATGCAGAACACAATGCATGAGGCAAATCCGTGAAGTAGCGAAACCGTAATAAGTGAACCATGATATAGCGAGGGTTCACTGTATAACGTGATATTACATCACCACATAACACCGCTTGATGCTACACGACACAATACAACTCCGCACGACTGTACACAGAGCTCTACTGCTGCTCAGTGTGGCCCGCTGCAGTTTTCCCGCTTCCTGCTGCGAGGTTGAGGTCACTTCCTCTTTGATCTGACTGGACTGTGAATAAAGTTGGCACCACACTTTTGTAGAAGGGTATGACAAGTGTTAGTGTTTTATTATGTGTGTTTGTGTGCATGCATCTGTGTGTGTGTGTGTGTGTGAATGTGTGCGTGTGTTTTGCAGGCCAACGACCGTGAAGGAGACCCGATCACCTACACCATCCTGAGCGGTGACCCTCACGGAACCTTCCAGCTCACACAGCAGTGCGTTCTCGCTTTCATTCCACACACAGCTGCCATCAAACCTGGGGGGGGGATGTTGTGAAACCCCAAAAGGCTTGAAAAATACATCAACTATTTTTTGTTTTTTCCCCGGTCTGTTACTTGGTCCTCTCTCCGTTTCTCACTCTCTATCACTCTCAGTCAATTTCAGTCTCTCCCTCTGTCTCTCTTCCTCTTTGTCTCTCTCTCTCTCTATCTCTCTCTCTCTTCTCTCTCCACGGGATGCAGCAGAGGGTAAAACATGCTGATGAGATCGCCTCTCGTATCTGATAATACATTATTAATAAGAATACGTAATAAAAACCATCCCAATATTCTAGCGAGGGTTGAAGCAGCAGAGTGAGATTAAAGACTGCCTGGGGAAGGTCTTCAGTTCTGGAAGAAATCCCAGTCTTGCTCTGGGTACTTACTCTTTCTGTCTCTCTCTCTCTCTCCCTCGCTCTCTCTGTTTGTCTCTCTCTCTCTCCCTGTCTCTCCCTCTGTCTCTCTCCCTCTCTCTCTCCCTGTCTCTCTCTCTGTCTCTCTCTCCCTCTCTCTCTGTCTCTCTCTTTCTCTCTCTCTCTCCCTCTCTCATCTATCTCTCCTCCCTCGATCACTGTGGATTTAATCAAATGTGCCAACCAAAGAGTGTGTGTGTGTGTGTCGTGTGTGCGCGTGTGTGTGTGTATATGTGTGTGCATGCATGCGTACGGGAGAGACTGTGGAGGAGCTGTTTCTGTGCGGTTGGCGGCTTTATGAATGAGTTCCCCCCGGCTTCGAAGGCTTCGCTGTGTGTTTACTCCTCTCATCCGCCCCAGCAGAAACCCTCACCTTCAGCCCCCCCCCCCCCCTCCCCACCTCCTTCACACAGTCCGCCCACCAGGGAGATCACATGCATCATCAACCATACGCCGTTAATAAGTTTTTCCCCGTCTGTCCTGTCCAACCTGCGGGCGGCCGAGGCACGTTGGCAGGGGAGAGAGGGGGAGGGAGGGAGGGAAGAGGTAGAACCATCCACATACGCAGGGTTTTCATAAATGACCTTAAAATGTGCAATAAATCAAGCTCCTAAAAAGCTCTTTGTCGTTTGGTTACAAAGGATCTGTCTGTTTGTGCAAGGTAGGGCTTTGGGAACAATCAAACATGCCAGAACGCCTGTTCCAATCCAAAAATCTAAAATGCTTGTGTGTGTGTGTGGGGGGGTGGGGGGGTGAGAAAGAGAGAGAGGGCATTGTTCATCCCAGCAGGATGTCTATTTGACATCTTAAAAGCGGGGAATAGATGGAGAGAGGGAAGGAGAAGGAGAGAGAGAGAGGGCGAGAGGGAAATAAAAGGAAAACTTTGCAAAGACCGAGAAAGAGAGTTTTGGAGTAGCAACCACAGTTTTCCTGGAAGCGAGGTACTGAGAGAGGCTGTGTGTGTGTCTCGGCTCAGCAGTTAAGGCGTTGGGTTAGTGATCGGAAGGTTGGGAGTTCGATTCCTGGCTGTGCCAACATTATGTTGTGTCCTTGGGCAAGGCACTTCACCTTAATTGCCTCAGGGGGAATTATCCTGTATGTACTGTAAGTCACATAACGTTACTGTAAGTCACTCTGGATATGAGCGTCTGCTTAATGTAAATGTGTGTGTTTCCCTCCCCAGGACAGGGTTGCTGGTGCTGGGACAGCCTCTGGACAGAGAGACCCTGGATGGATACACCCTGGTGGTCACAGCCTCAGATGGACATCCACACGGGGTGAGACTACATTAGATTTGCATTTGCTCTTCCCGCCAGATAACATCTACCTTCCATCCATCCGCCTATCAGCCCTACATTTATCCATTTATTCTTCTGTCGTGTCTGTTTGAGTCATTTTCAGTCACTGACATTTTGTCAGTTGACTGTATTTCAACACGACTCCAGAAACCTCCCTTGCCCTAATGAGCCAACCTGTCTTACAGACCTGTGACTTCACAGTCTGGTATATTACAGGTGCACCTTGGGAACTGTAGTGGCCTTTGACGAAACTGACTACAGCTGTCTCGCCCATGTTGTCCGACCAGCCAATCAGCTGCTCAGATAAAAAAAATATGGAGGACTAATTGCCCACAACGCTTTCCATGTTTGTCAGCTCTACCGGAGAAGTCATCTCATTGGCCCTCCACTCTTCCTCCTATTTGCATTCCCCCTTTCCCACCTCTCTTCATCCCCTTTTTCCTTTCGCTGTTCTTCGTGGGTTCGCTCATGAAAGTCTGATGAAGGCAGGACTGCAGGAGAGACTGCATGAGTCTCCCCCCTGCTCTCGCTGTCACTCATCTCTCCTCTTATCATCCTCCTTTCTCCTTAATCATCTCTCCCGCTCTCGCTTAATCCTCCACACGTCCTCTCCTCTTCTCTCCCTCCTCCCCTCTTCCTCAGCTCCTCGTCCTGTCCTCTCCGCTCTTGCGCCTCATTGTGCCCCCCCCCCCCCCCCCCCCCCCCGGGCCCTTACTCGTTGAATAAAGTTTAAACCTGCAATGGTTGGTGTAGGGGAGATCATTTAAATACACTGACCTTCCCAAATCAGCAGGGCATTGTCTATCCTCATGCAAACAGCCCTGGAGGAGGATGGACTGGGAGGGAGAGGAGGAGCTGGGGAGGGAGGAGAGGGGCTGGGGAGGGAAGGGGGGAATGGATGGAGGGAGGGAGGAACAGCGTGGGGAGCTGGGGATTGATGGCTCCGGGCTGTAGACGGGGGACAGGGGGACGGGACGGGTGGGTGCGGGGGTCAGGTCTGAGATTGTGTGGGCTCCGGAAAGCTACTTTGAGGGGTGGAATTGGTGAAGAGGGCTTAGGCTCGTGCAAAAAGAGTGCTGTGGGCGATAACCTAATAATAGTAACCTGTGACCTCTTGCTCCCTGGTGATGTGAACCCTTGCATGAATCGTCTGCGGTTTGGTGGCTGGAAAAAACTAGACACACACACACACACAAACCCACAGGGAACACCTCACATTACACAGTCAAATTAAAGCGTGCTACGTAAAAAGAAACACTGACTTCACATTAAATGACTCGACTTCATGCAAGGGAGGTGTCACTTTCAGCATCCATGCAGCAACCACAGAATAACACCCAAGAAGAAAAAGCATAATAATAAATAAATACTCATTTTGCAGATGCTTTTATCCAAAGCATCTTACAGCAAATACAGGGACAATCCCCCTGAGGCAAGTAGGGTGAAGTGCCTTGCCCAAGGACACAACATCACAGCCGCAGCCGGGAATCGATCTCATAACCTGTGTCCAATCAATCTCTGTCTCCATCTGGAAACTCAGGTTATCTATCATACAGGGTAGAGATCTTAACAGTCTTAAGAGGTCACGCCTCCATCCGAGCAGAGCTGCTGTGTTGTTTTCCATTCGTTGTCGCTGTCATCGCTGTGCCTGTGCAGATGTTTAAAACCGTGTTCTACATTTGGTAAACAATGCCCCGCTTATCTCAAACATGCTTGTACACGCACACACAGACAGACGCGCACACAGTCACACAAACACACACACACACAGACACGGTAAGGCTGAAACACAAGGTGAGGGTGGGAGAGAGAGGGTGAGATGCGCTTTCGTCTAGCCTCAAAGAAGGAAGTAAGGACGGCTGAGAAGGAGCGAAGACATAACAACTCCCCTCCGACTCTGCCTGTTTCTCTCTTTCCTTTACTTTCTCTCATTGTATTTTACATTCTCTCTCTCTCTCTCTCTCTCTCTCTCTCTATCTCTCTCTCTCTGTCTCTCTCTCCCTCTCTCTCTCTCTCTCTCCCTCTCTCCTATCTCCCTAGTCTGTTCTGAGGGAAGAGAGATGTATTTTTGTCTCTCGTTCCTGATACACAACCCAGCCTCATTAATCAGCCTCAGACTGACAGCCTATCTCTTATTAAACAAACTGCTGAAAGTGCCGCCCTCAGAACTGCCTAATTGGCTTTTTAGCAACCAAATTCATCATCGCAGCAAGAGAGGGAGAGAGAGTCAGATAAAAAGAGGAAGGTTGGTCAACAGACAGATGGATGGATAGAGAGCGCAAGGGAGCGAGGGAAATTGGTTGGTCGACAGAGGGAAGAGAGAGAGGGAGAGGGAGAAAGAGAGAGGGGGAGAGACAGAGAGAGAGGGGGAGAGACAGAGAGAGAGGGAGAAAGAGAGAGAGGGGGAGACAGAGGGAGAGAGACAGAGAGAGAACCCAGCCTGATGCTGATCCTGCTGCCAGGAAACACTCAGGTGTGTGAACTCTGTTCCTGGTTGGTTCACTTTACTGCTACACAACATGTCCTGTGTTCTGAAGGAGTGAGTTTGCTAGCTTCATCCAACATGCACACACACACACAAAAGCGTTCGTGCAAAGATTTACAAACACTCTTCCCGCCTCTAACGGCACGTCAGGATCTTGATGTGATATCAAACCCCAAAATCTAATTTGGTAGATCGAGAAATATTTTCCTGTTTTATCGGAGGCGAAAGTGTAAATATGTCAGCTTGATTGCGAGAGCTGTATCTGTGAATCAGGAGTAAATAGCTGCGTGTGACAGTTTTTACTGCCTTTTACTGACTCCATTTGATGAAAGGGTTTAGGACTCGCATGAATGGATTGCGTAATTTGTTTAGTTTCTTGCTCGTGGTCATGCTGTCGAATTGAGACCTTTTCATTGAGAGAAAAAAAATAAACCCTATCAACATATCTCCGCCTTCACTTGTTTAAAGTGTGAAGAGCATCTTTTGGTCAACGCCCTCCTCCATCCTTCCCCTACCTCCCTGCGTACTCCCCTCCCTCTGTCAACTCCTCCCTCCATTTCTTCCTTCTTCCCTTGAGTCCTTCGCCCACCCTTCCCTTCCTTCCTACCTCCCTTCCTAGATTTCCGTCACCGTCTCCATGACAACCTGTTTGTGTTCCTGTCCTCCCCAGACCTCCACAGCGACAGTCACCATCGCGGTGACGGACGTCAACGACAACAATCCTGTGTTCAACCTGCTGCTTCCCCAGAACCTTACGGTCCAGGAGGAGGAGGCCGGAGCCTTTGTGGGCCGAGTCCAGGTCAGTCTGCGGTTGTTATCGCTCTATTCCCACCATCTATCCAGAACCTTCCACAGAAGCCTTCGCAGAGCCTATCTGTAACCTTCACGGGTCGAATCCGGATCAGTATACTCCTGCTATCGCATCGTACCCACCACAGAACTCCTCTAGAACCTGACCGGAGGAACCCGGAAAAGCAGTGAGGCCTCTAAAAGAGCGGACCGGAATTCTGCGGAACCTTTTGAAAGCATGCATGGTTCTGTGAAGGTTCTAAGGTGCTGTGGAACCCTCAACGGAACAAATCCTTTCAGAGCTTTGTGAGAGATGCTAAGGAAACATTAGAGAACAACCCACTGGAAGAGACCACTAGAGAACAGTTAAGGTACTGAGGAACCACAAATGAACAGGAACCTACAGAGAACAGGTTTATAGGTTGTCAACCCCCTGATGTTGACTAGCAGGATTTCCCAGGGCAGAGTAACTCTGTAGACCAGCCTGTGCATGGTCACACACTCTCACTCTCATACACACTCACCTTCACACACGTACACACACATACTCGGATCCCCACAGGGAAATGTGTATGTGCGTGTGTTTACAAGAGTGTGTGTTTGTGAGAGTTGGAAGGCAAACCGCCAATGGCCTGATCCTCCGCTCGGCCTACGAATCCCCACAGTCGCCCAGCGTGTGTGCCCGTCTGCCGAGAGCCCTGCAAGGGGGATAAAGACCTGGCTGGCACCACCCCCTACTCCCTCTCTTCAACCAACACCACCTCCCATCTTTCCAGGGGGCGCCCTGCCCGCTCCACTGTTGATCATTTTCCAATTAAATACATGTCATTTAAATAATTTGTCACCTTCAGGGACGTAACCCATAATGAGCAGCTTTGCAGAAACTCTTCTGGCTCCCGTTGAAGAAGGGTGTAATTAGCACAGTGGATTAACATAGTCATGGGAGGGTGAGAGTTGGATGAAAGGGAGGAAGATGAGGGGGGGGGGGGGTACCAGGGGGGCACCAGGGGGGTTGGACCGCTGGAGGGAGATCTGTTAGACGACCGGGCCACCTGCTTGGCATCTCATTAGGCCTGTTTGTTTACCTGCCGGTGGAGCGGCCGGAGGGGGGCTGGGACGGATGCCACCCTGACTGATGTGGGGTGAGGTGGGAGTGTGTTGGCAGGTGCCGGGGGTCCAGGGGCCAGGGTCTCCCGGCACACCTGTTTGCTTCCACCGTATTTACCAGGTTGGAGAGGGTGCCGGTCGAATGTTGCTGCGAAAGGAAAATATCATTATGCCACGACGCCTGGCACGGCTGCCTGAATTCCCATAACACACAACGGCGTGTCGGAAGAATGCTAAATGCTACTATATTTTAATATTTTGTCATTTAGCGGACACTCTTATCCAGAGCGACTTACAGCAAGTACAGGGACGTTCCCTCCTCAGGCAAGTAGGGTGAAGTTCCCCAGCCAGGAGTCTTGGACATGGTCCAAACCTAAATGTAGGCTGTTAGCTCCCTGTGGTCAGCCGGAGACGGAGGCTCCGGACGCGTTCCAAACAAACCCGACGCGGTGCTAACTAGCCGCCTCCGAACGTTCATCTAACGCGAAAAACGCCTTGTTGGCGTTCGTGTTGCTCCGTAAACCGCCTGCAGCAGTTTGCCAGAGGCAGCACCCGTGCTTGACCAAGAAGTGATGAGCGGGACCGGATGGCGTCGTGTCTCGCATTGAGGAGAAGCGAAGACTCGCCCCCCTGCCCGTGTTCCGAGCGCAGCCCCCGTCAGCAACCGTCGCTTTCTGTCAGAGAAAGAGAGGGAAGAGATGGAGAGAGACAGAGAGGAACACAGAGAGGGCGAGATAAAGACACAGGGACCAAAGAGAGAGAGAGAGAGAGAGGACGGAGAGAATGAATGGAGGGTTATCGCTCCCTCCCTCTTTCTCCAGAGTTAATGAAGTTGTAATGGGTCCGTTTGAAGACGAATGTTTTCATTAGATGGGCCGCTCGCTCGCCTCGGCTGCTGATAACTACGCCTCGATCCCCCTCCGCCGGTCCAGCTCCTCCTTGCGTCTCCCTCTCCTGACTGACACCTTTCCTTCAGAGCCGAGGCCAGGCACCGCATCGACTCCGAGCAGGATGAAAAGACAGCTGCGTGGTTGATATCCACTCTGAAACCTTGACGTGTCTGTCAGAGTGAAAGCCATCCCTGTTCACGTGGAAAGAGAAAACGGAGCCGCTTCTTTTTTCTTTTTCTTCCTGTAATTCAATTCAAAAGTCTTGCAATTACACATCTCATAAGAGACCTCCATTCAGCCGGCAGAAAGACGCGGCTCCCTCCTCGTTCCAGGAAAAAGGAGACTTTTGTATCCGACGTTATATTGCAGCGGCCCTTGCAAATCTGCACGGCCTCTCTTTTGCGGATGAGAGCCAAGTTGGATGCAACCAGGTCTTCATGAGCAGGTCTGTGGTCTCGTCTGTCTTCAAGAGGCGCTTCTCTGTGGTACAGCTGCGGTTCTTCAGGGATGCGGTGTGGTCCTCCGAGGTTCCCCATGTTCAAAGTGTGGTTCTCGGGGGGGCCGGGGTGTGGTTCGCTGGGCTTGAGGTGGGTTCTCAGGGATTGGTCACAACAGAAACTCTGTATCCCCTGGTGGAGGACAGACACACTGTCACCTCATGCCCATGCGGATGATGTGTGTCGGTTATGCTTGTGGATTAATGATGGCAGCTTCAACACTGTGTACCTGCAAGCTGTCAGCATGTGATCTTTGCTTCGGCTATACCTTCTGTTCAAACAGATGTATGAGTGTGTGTGTGTGCAGTTAATGTGGGTCCATGTGGGGAGGAAAAAGAGAGGAGAGAGATAAAGGGAAAGAGGAGGGAGATAAAGAGAGAGAGGATAGAGATAAAGAGAGAGAGTAAAAGAGAGGACGGCAGATTGAAAGAGATCACATATTCCACATGCTGGCTGATAACCACAGGAAATTTCTCTTTGTGTGTGTGTGTGTGGATATGTGTGTGTGTGCATGCCCAGGCTACGGACCCAGACGCCGGTGTAAGCGGTCAGGTCCGCTACAGCCTCCTGAACCACCAACAGCTGTTCAGGATTTCCTCCAACGGTTCCATCTACACCTCCGTCCCCCTGGACCGGGAGACCAGGCGCAGTACCACCTGGTCGTCGAGGCGTCGGACGGGGCGGTGGACCCCCGCAAGACGCGCCTTACGCTGTCCGTCGCCGTCAGCGACGTCGATGACAACAGCCCGGTGTTCTCCCAGCCCTCGTACAACGTTACCCCTGCCAGAAAACAGCCCC
>CM059331.1:3662880-3847880 GCA_030340685.1 Protosalanx chinensis | reverse complement strand
AGAAGCTGGTAGATTCATGGGAAACATTGGTCTCTCTCTCTCTCTCTTTCTCCTCCCTGCTTCCTTTCTCCCCTTCATCTGTCCTCCTCACTCACATTCAATCACGATGGTTTCCTCCGCTCCTCCTTCCTCCTCCACAGCCGGCATGCGGAGGGCTCTCAAACTCTCTCTACCTCACCCCCCAGCCATCCATCTCTCTCTCTCTTCCCCCCCTCTCCCTTTTCTCTTTATTTATCTCCCCATACAGTGCATCCCTCACTGTCTCTCACCCCCCCTTCTCTCTCTGCCTCACCCTCCTCCATCGTTCTCCTTCTATCTCGTCTCTGTTCATCCCTCCCCAAATGTTTCTCTACTTCTCCCTCCTGCTTCACATTATTTCTCTCTCTGACCCCACTCCGCTCCCATCTCCCTATATCTCGCCCTCCCCTTCTGCGCCTCCCGATGAGTTATGTGGGCCCCATGATCTCTGTCTGGGCCTCTCAGACAGTCCCCCAGTTTGCTGAGTCACAGTGCCTGGGAGAGAGAGAGGGATGGAGAGACGGAGAGACAGAGACAGTGAAAAAGAGACAAACTCCTTTCGGAATGCTATCCTCCCTAGAGGATAAATCGATTGAATGCGTGTGTGAATCCCATAGTAAAGCACAGAGCTTTATCTGTACTTAATCTTGTATTGTTGTGTTGTGTTGTATTGTTGCCCAATATTTTGCCCAAAACAGGGTTTTGTTGCCAAGTCAAAGCAAGGAGCATCAATACTCAGTGAGCTCCAATTCCCAGCATCTTCATCCACGTACGACCATGTTTACTGCACCGCCCCATCGACAGGGGACCAATCAAGCTGCTGGTTGCCGTCAAGATCCGACACGTCCGTGTTAACGAGCAGGAAGTGATGCGTGGTGTCTCCCTGTGTGGCAGGACACCCCGGCCAGTCTGGTGCGGTACAGGGTGGACAGGGACTCCTTCCCCTACAGCGGGAGCATCTTCACCGTGGACGAGATCTCCGGCCAGGTCCTGACGCGCGTCAACCTCAACGAGGAGCCCAACCTCAAGTTCAGCGTGAGTCGGTCGGGCAGCTCGTCAGCTTCGACTCCCTCTCTCCTGGCTCGCCGAGCCTCCCGTGTTTTTTTAATCGAGCTTCGATTCGGTGAGTCGTTTCGATGGCATGTTGACTCGCTGTGTGACGCTGGCTCCCTGTGCAGCTGCTGGTGGTGGCGTTCGATGCCGGGGACCCGGTGAAGGAGAACAGCACCCTGGTGGAGATCACAGTCCTGCAACCTTCTTCCATCCCTGTGTTTACGCAGGAGGAGTACAGGTAACACACGCACAGTCTCACACACACGCACAGTCTCACACACCCAAACCCGCTCTGATCCATATCATTGAAAATTCAAGCTGAGGGTATACTTGCAGGATGATAAAAAGCTGCAATACACAAACAATCACACACACACACAAACACACAAGCTCGCATCCTAAACGGTGTTGGTTTGTGTGAAATCCTTCCGCTTGTCTTTTGAAGTGTTCTTTATCTGAGGTAGCCGTCTCCAGAACCTCTTTGGGGGGGAGGGGGTCACCGCCCCAAACTCATCTACTTTATGATGACTTTTTTATGAGGTTCTCTGAGGTCAGCAGGTCACCACCAAGCGTATTTCGTCTGGTTGGCTCGATAGCGTAATTTACTTAAACTTTTCGAACACAATTTCGCACTCTGGCTATACTGTGCCACCAGTTAGTGCTCACTGAGTTTACGGTTAGCGCTGCATGGGTGCAGCTGGGTCCAGCGAAAACCAATCGCTAAAACGACATTTTGAATGTGGGATTGGACTCCGATGTTAGAGGAAGCCTCGCAGATTTGACGTGTCGTAATAAGGTTTGGGCGCTGGTGTGGTGGCAGGGTAATGAACTCAGTGCTGCTGGGATAGAACTTGGAAACACACTCCTTCTCTGATCCCCATCAGCGATCATCCTGAATAAAGAATGAACGACTGTGTAATCTCTCTGTGCGAAGATCGATTTTTTCGTGTCCTTGGCTAAATAATCTTTATTGACAAATAGATTTAGACCATGCGACACGTCTAGGCTTCTTCTCAAAGAAACAGCTAGTTATTGTTGCCTCTGTGTGTTAATGGGCGTGTGTGTGTGTGTGTGTGGACCCAACAGGGATAGTTAACCAAGTGTGTGAACCTGTATGTGTGTGTGTGTGTATGTGTGTGCGCGTGTGTGTACTCATCTGTCTGCCTGTTTCTGTGTCTCTGTCTGTGTGTGTGAGAGTGAGCATGTGTGCATGAGTGTGAACCGGTCTGTGTGTTTGTGATCTGGAAAGGTGAGATGTGTGTATCAGTGTTATCTGTCCGTGGATCAGTACTCAGCCACATGTCACACTGCATACTGGAACGTGTGTGAGGGAGTGTGTGTGTTTGCGTGTGTGTGTATTTAACTATTTATTCGACTGTGTGCGCAAGGCATGTGCGTGTTGGGCGGACGTCTGTGCGTGTGCATTTTTTCGCCTGTGAGTGTGTGAGTGCATGCGTACGTTGGGTGTGTAAGGTGTCTGCTTTGCGTGTCGGTGTGTGAGGTATGGACAGAGGCGACTTCAGAATGAGGGTTGGAGGTGGAGGTTTTCAGAAGTGGAGAGCGCAGAGTTGGGGTGGGGGGTGGGGGGCTCAGGGATGTGTGTGGGGGGTAGGGGGGGGGTCAAGGATGTGTGCGGGGGCTGAGTGGAAATCAGCCCGTCTCTGGTCCTGGGGGCGAGGAGTGCTGTCTGTGCGTTTTCTCTTATCTCATAAAACCAGGTAATGAAGCACCGCTGAGTTTGCCTAAATCACCCAGCATGCACCTCGCCTCGCACCGGTTTGTCATTTTGACGATCAAACAGCAATCACTGTCTCCTTTTTCTGCTTAGTCCTCCGGCTGACTTAGCTCTCCTCTCATCTTGTCTCCTCCCCTCTCCCTGCCTTGCCTCTCCCCAAGCCCACACCTCCTCTCCACTCCCTGCCGCTCCTCTCCCCACCCCACACCTCCTCTCCACTCCTCACCTTCTCCCCTCTCCCTGCCTCACCTCTCCCCAACCCCCAATCCTCTCCACTCCCCACCTCATCCCCTCTCCCTGTCTCTCCACTCCCCACCTCCTCACCTCCCTCCTCTTTCCTGCCCCCCCCCCCCCCCCCCCCCCCCACACACACACACACACACACACACCCCACCCACACACACACACTCTAATGGTGTTTCCTGTCAGGTGATGGTAACACGGATGGATAATGGTGTTTATTATGAGATGATGCTGGCAGACAACCACACATACTCACACACGTATGTTTCAGATTCAGCTATTCCTCTGGTCTGTCATGGCTGTAAACACAGACACTATGAAATAATGACCATGCTCATCTCTCCTCTGTGTGCATCGCCCCTCTGAGAGAAACACTAACGATGTCTCTCAAAACACGGAGCCTCCTCTGACACAAAGGCCCAACTCTCATAAGAGCCCTAAAAACATGAACACTGATATGAATGTGCTGTCAAAGCCAAAGTTGTTAAAAATGCACCTGCCGCCATAGCAGTCCCACACAAGGTAACCTTCCCCATCACATCAAGCTGGAGGGTCTGTTGAAGCTGTTAGCTTCTGTAAAAAACACTGTGCTAACACACACTCTGCTAACACACACACACACTCTGCTAACACACACACTGTGCTAACACACACACTCTGCTAACACACGCACTCTGCTAACACACACTGTACTAACACACACACTGTGCTAACACACACACTCTGCTAACACACACACTCTGCTAACACACACTCTGCTAACACACACACTCTGCTAACACACACACTCTGCTAACACACACTCTGCTAACACACACTGTGCTAACACACACACTCTGCTAACACACACACTCTGCTAACACACACACACTCTGCTAACACACACTGCTAACACACACAATCTGCTAACACACGCACTCTGCTAACACACACACTGTGCTAACACACACACACTGTGCTAACACACACACTCTGCTAACACACACACACTCTGCTAACACACACACTGCTAACACACACTCTGCTAACACACACTCTGCTAACACACACTCTGCTAACACACACACTCTGCTAACACACACTCTGCTAACACACACTCTGCTAACACACACACTCTGCTAACACACACTGTGCTAACGCACACACTCTGCTAACACACACACTGTGCTGACACACACACTCTGCTAACACACGCACTCTGCTAACACACACTGTGCTAACACACACTCTGCTAACACACACACACCCTGCTAACACACACACTCTGCTAACACACACTGTGCTAACACACACTGTGCTAACACACACTGTGCTAACACCCGCTCTCTAATAAACTTTCACTTTTCATTTTCAACCTTACACTTCCTGTTTTATAGACTGAGCTAGACCTCACCACACAAAGTTCTCTCACAAAGAGAGATAGAGAAAGCGAGTGTGGAGTAGAGAGGGCGATCAAGGAGATAAAGAGGGGAAGATAAATATTGTTTAACAGTAGAGAGAAAGTGTCTTAAGACAAAAGGTGGAGGACATCTGAACAGAAAAATCCAATACTCCCAGTCATGTGGAGACAGAGCTGTGATTGGTGATGGCTCGTTAGGAACATCCTTTAATCAGGGACCACAGAGGCCTGCGATATCCAGCACGGGGTTGGTCAACCACAAGACTTATTAGCAGACATTAGCATGCATGACAATAGAAGTGGTGGGATCGGTGAATACCCTGCTTTTAGTGAGAAGAAAGAGGTGGGAGGGAGGAAGGAAGAAGGAGATAAGGGTGGAGGAGGGAGTAAAGCCTGTGTTACTTGAACACGGGGGAGGAGGGGAGGCTGGTAAGGGAGGAGGAGGAGAGGAGGCGGGTCAGATTAATTAGTTTGTGTCCGTTGCTCATGAATGAACCCCCATCCTCCCCCGCTGGGTTCTCATTCACCTACAGCAGGTCCTGGTGTCAACCTATTACATTACTGTTGCATTATTGGTCTCACATACACTATCTCCTCCTCGAGACCCAGGGGATGGGTGAAGACCGGACAGCGCCGCGTCCAATCGCGTGTCCTGTCAGCCTGAGGGGGGAGGAGTCGCAGAGGGATGGTTACCGTTCTGCTAATGTTGTTTATGACGCCTGTGCTGTTTTATTGGACACTAAGAGCCTGCTCTGATGCTTACTTAGTGTGTTGGCTGCCAGATGCTGTTTTCCCATTAGCCTCATAATTATAACCATCACCGGCCTTTAATGGAAACACACACATACACATTTGCCTGCTTAAAACCTTGCTCACATACACACAACCTCACACTCGGACTCCTAATCAAAACCTCTCTCTCAATACTCCCCCCCCCCCCCCCCCCCCCACACACACACACACACACACCCACACACAGGCAGGCTCACACAATGCTTGCCACTCATGTAGCGTACTAACGCTGCTAAAGTGATATTGTTTGGCATCTTTGTTCCACGGCTGGCCAGTAGCATCCATAATGCATCGCTCCCGACGCCTTGTTTTTCTAACAGGCCTGTGAGAGAGCCATGCCTCCGCTAGACCAGGCACTCTTCCCAGACTGCACTGCTCCGATGGCTGACCTTAAGAACTCCTGTTCGGAGAGGAGAGCGCAGTATGCCAAACGACTACGAGCTCCTTAGACACATATTCCCGCACGCGCACACATAGTCACTCACATGCGCACTTACACACACACACACAAACACACACACCTTTTTGAAAAGGTCAACCGTCTTCTAATTCCAGAGCCAGGCATTTTAGAGGGAGAGGACACTGCTAAAGGGTATTTTACTAGAGGTTGTCCGTCTGTCTGTTTGGGGGGAGAGGTGGGGGGGGAAAAGACAACAGTTAGCTTTAGCCCCCCCCCTTCTGCTCTTGTTTTCTTTCTCTCCGTCTATCCATTCATCTCTCCTATCTTTCATCTTTCCATCCCTCCATGTCGTCTATCCATCCATACATTCAACCATACATTCATCCCTCCATCTAAACATACATCCATGAATTCATACATCGATACATCATTCATTTATTCAGCCATTTGGCGAGCGACTTTGTCCTCCTGCCACTAACCAGCAGATCGATGTTGTCTGAATACCAAGCTGGAGGAGTGTGTGTGTGTGTGTGCGCGCGCGTGCGTGTGTGTGTGTGTGTAGGAACCCTCTTGGTAATCAGTAACCCCCCTCGCTCTCCCTCCCTCCCTCCCCCAGCCAGGCTTGCCTCTACAGAGACGCGTGGCAGCTTCACTTCATTTGTATTCGAGTCATCAGAGGTAGTTATACTGAATTATAGGAGCCATGTTTTATTCAGCTCAGGTTTTAAAGGTGTTTTTCACAGCTCTTTGAGCGATTGTGCTGCTCTTGTTGAGAGATCCATGCTTATTTTTGGGTCCGTTCAGTCGATGCCCGAGATGAGGGGGAAAAAACTAGGCTTATTGGATTTCTCCTCATTTATTGTCTGTTCCCATCTCAGTCAAACAGTCCTCTCTGTCAAAAAAGAATGTTGAAGTGATTTATTGTCGGCGACCTGACCTCTACCATTGTGCTATGCTCTCCAGATGGCTAAAACCTACAAAAACATTATTATGTGTTTTACGCTTTTTGACTGGGAATACGTTTTTGGTGGTAAAACCCTGGAAAGCTGCTTGAATGTGGCAGATGATGGCGTGATGTGTGGCAGATGATGGCGTGCGGGGCTCATCTCCATGGCGAAACATTAGAATTCTTCCAGAAGTCTCTGGAGGGATTATCTTACTCGGCACAGCGCTGAGAAGATTTGGCGCCCTAATGCTGATCGCTGCTACTGGACTAGAGAAAGAGGGATGGGTGGGGAGAGACGGATGAAAGGAGAGAGAGGGTTGGAGAGAGAGAAAGGGATGGAGAGAGGATGGAAAGATTTTAATAGAGAGAAAGAGCGATGCAGAGAGATAGAGAGGACAACCAAGGAAGGGATGTATGGGAGGAGAGGGAGGGGAGGGAGGGGTCTAAAGCTAGACGGCAGCAGGGGGGACTGAGGGAGAACTGAGGAGATGAGGACAGGGAGGCTTGAGATCTAGCTTCACTCTGTGGACCTCATTAGAGGCCAACACTTAGGAGCGGGCTTCAGGAGCGCCCATTACCGCGGTGTCAAAGAGTGAGAGTGTGTGTGTGCCTGCATGTTTGTGTGTGAGGGTTCACGTGGGTGTGTTTATGTGTGTCTGCGAGCGTGTGTCTGTGTGTGTGTGCGTTTTCTGTTATCTCGGCTAACACAGCTTGGCCACAGGCTGGCCGAGCAAGGGCTCTGATTGGTGAATAAGGGAGAGAAGGATTACAACAGTGACTGAGTTACTGAGCACCACACAGTCTGGCAGGTGTGTACGTGTGTGTGTGTCTGTGTGACAACATTAGCCCAGAACTACAGGAGGAGAAGACTAACAGCTGTAATACCCTCTTACTGGAGCCTCTGCTGGCTGCTGGCTGGAACACACCTCATGCTGTGGGTGTGTGTGTGTGTCCGTGTGTCCATGTGTGTATGTGTGAAACATTTGGAGGCTGAATCCCGGCAGGCTGGTGTGTGCATACGTGAAGACCTTGAGCTAGGAGGACATACACACACCCACACGTCACACACGTACACACGTACACACACGTACACACACACACAGGATTGATGGTATACAGCTGAATAAGGCAGTTAAGCCATGGTATTGAGGTAAAAAAAAGGAAAACTGAAAGAAAGAAATCTACAAAGAACGCTCTTCAAATATACAACAAATATGAACAAAGTGTCGGAGTATGTATGTGTGTGTGTGTGTGTGATTGAGTGTGTGTGTGAGTGAGTGTGTTTGCTTGTTGGGAGATATTGGCTAGCCTGCAGGTCACGGTAATATTCCTTCAGCAGAGCTGCTTGTATCACCATGCTGCAGGTGTCTCCACACCAACACAGACAGACAGACAGGCAGACGGTCAGGCAGACAGACAAATTGGCAGATAGACACGCAAACAGGCGGCCGACAACAGGTAGACAGACAGCATACACACAGCAGACACACATAGACAGACGGGTATACTGACAGCAGACAGACAGGTAGACTGATAGCAGACACACAGATCGACAGACAGGTAGACTGATAGCAGACAGACAGGTAGACTGACAACAGACAGACAGGTATACTGACAACAGACAGACAGCAGACACACAGATAGACAGACAGGTAGACTGACAAAAGATTGACATTAACGATAGCTGCTAGATGCTGCTTCCCTGGTACATTATGCACCACGCTTTTCTCTCAGGAGCCAAGTTATTGCGTAGCTAGGTGTGTGTATGTGTGTGTGTGTGTATGTATGTCAGCAACAAACGATAAACCAAAATGTTCTTTATGATGGTGCGCTAACGCTGGTAGTTAATCCTCCCTGTTTCCCTTCACAGCCTACTGTTTAAATGAGATGCTTTAAAAAAAGAAGGTCGCCTCCCTTGACATTTGTGTGTGTGCGTGTGTGTGTGTGCCCACCCAGGTTTCCTCCCATCAGTGAGAAGGCGTCCGTGGGGACACTGGTTGGCGTCATACTTGCAGCAGCTGTCAATCAAACCATAATCTACTCCATCGTCGAGGGAAACGAGGGGGGTGAGTGGATGTGTATGTTAGCCTGCGTATCTAAGGTAGCGTGTGTGTGTGTACACACAAATAAGATCGTGACAACGTTTGTACCTTAAGGGACCGTTCCTGAGGATTACTTAGACATGAACATGCGTATCTCCGCGTATGCATGTGTGTCTCTCTCTCTCTGTACGGATGCAATGTCACTTTGTGTTTGTGTATAAATGCGTGTGTGTGTGTGTCAGGCGAGTTTGCGGTGAATAACAGCACGGGAGCGATCTCCACAGCCAGACCTCTGGACTACGAGAGGAACAGCAGCTTCGTCCTCAAGGTGGAGGCCGACTCGATGAGGGTGGTGGCTTCCAACCTGCGGGCACCCTCCAAGTGTGAGCCCCACACCCCCGGGAGAGGGAGGGAGGGAGGGAGGCTAGTTTGTGTGTCCCTGAGTTTCATGGTTAGTGAGCAGGTTTGGGTGAGCTACCCGTGGACGTAGGACTTCCCAAAATCCCACCTCGATGGACTCTCCCACAGTTTGTGTATTTAGCAGCGTGTGTGTCTTGAACTAGGCTGTGCAGGTCTATTGAGCAGTGTGTGTGTGTGTGTCCAGCCAACACAGCCAAGGTGGTGGTGCAGGTTCAGGATGAGAACGACCACGCCCCTGAATTCCTCCAGCCTCTCTACCTGGGAGGTGTGGCCGAAGATGCCAAGACCTTCACCTCCGTCTTGCAGGTCCAGGTACGCCACACCTCAGCGTGTGTGAGTGTGTGCCTGCATGTATGTGGCTGTCTACACAACCTAAGCTTGTGTCCCTACCCACCTGTGTGTATGGAGATATGCGTGCCTCTATGTGTGTGTGTGTGTTTACCTACTTGTGTGTGAACATGGTTACTGTGTACACAATCTTCCCTAAACGGCTCTAGAGAGATGATTTTGTATTCCTGACTATAATGAGATTACCAGATTTACAGCACTACCGACCCTCTCTAAGGGCTTTTGCCTGTGTGTTGTTTTGAAAATGTGCACGTGCAGTTTTTTGACGTGTGTTTTCATGTATGCCTCTGTGTGTGTGTGTGTGTGTGTGTGGCTCCTCTCTGTGTGAGAGAGAGAGGACCCAGACCCAAGGCCAGTCTACCTGGGAGAGTTCTAGTGGCGCTGCCTGAACTATTCGAGGAGACATCGTTAGTCTTAATGGGTCCTGGGGGAGAGGGGATTGGACCTGTCTCGTACCCTGGTCCCTCTCATGCGGCTCCCAATATACAACATCAACATCACTGTGTGTGTGGGTGCCTGTTGGCGTGTGTTTGTGTGTTTAGTAGACGTAAGCTGTAGCTACTAAGCGCTCACAGCTCAAACACTCCCCCTACAGCTTCACAGAGGAACTTCAACAGGGCTCGACTACGGAAATGAACTGTGAAATGAAAGAATCTTGTGATTCAGTGTTCGTATTTTCTCTTTGCGTGTATGTGCATTTGTCCTTTTGTTTCATGTCTATGAGGGTTAATTTCCCTCGCGTACACATGTGTATCTTTGTGTGAATGTGTGTGTGTGTGTTCACACGCCAGGCTGTCGACAAGGACACGGGGAACTACAGCGCGATGTCGTACCGTCTCATCATCCCGCCCACGGCCGACGGCAAAGACGGCTTCGTCATCGAACCTCTGACCGGCTTGATCAAGACCGCCATCATGTACCGCAACCTGCGCCGGTCCTACTTTAAGTTCATCGTCGTCGCCACGGACGACTACGGCGAGGGTCTGAGCAGCAGGGCGGACGTGGTGGTGAGCGGTCTCGTGATTCCAATTCCGACTTTATTGACGGGCCGAACCCTTCACGCACACGTGTGTAGCTTTCACCGCGCGTGAATGACGAGTGTTTTCCGGGTTTGGGAAAAATCTTTATTGGCATACCTTGACCAGGGTAGACAACGACTTTGGAAATCTGATTTGCTGGTGGACAACCATGATTGATTCCTGAGTGAGAGTGCTTTGGTTAGCTTTACCAGGCCTACAGTTGATCTCACACACACACCAGTCCCTGTCAGGGCTCTAAAGAAGAGACAGCACTCCATCACCACAGCACTAATACCTGACTCTGAATTGCTTCATCCAACACACTCCTCCCACACTTGAAGGAAGCACTTTCGTTTAAAAACGACAAAGTATTGATGTTCTAATCAATGCGGAAGGGGTTGAGGAGAGCACAGAGCCAAGTGTGCGGTTGTGCGGCCGACAATTTTTTTTGTGTGTGCCTGCCTGCTTGTGTGTGTGTCTCTGAGAGTTGGAATGTGTGTGTGCCTACTTGTTGTGTTCGTGTGTGTCACAGATGGTATGCGTACATGTGTGTGTGGTTGGCTATTGGCCAGTACTGTAGAGGAGTCCGGCGCAGATGGATTGATTCAATCCATTGATTGGATTGATTGACTCATTGATTGTGCATTAGAGGCCTGTTCCTTTGGCCTGCTCTGAGATTAACTAGAGCACTGGACCGGATCCTTCTACAGAAACTTTTCATCCAAATCCTGGATCTGGTCCCAGATCTGGACCTAGCTGTTTATTTTGTGTGCCTGTCCTGGGTGTGTGTTTAACTGATGTGCGTTCATCTATCGATTGGTGTGTAAATGCGTGTCCGTCAACTGCTGTTAAGCTACATGTGTTAACCGGTGTGTGTGCGCGTGTGTTGTCTGTGTGTGTGTGTTCTCCAGGTGTCGGTGGTGAACCAGCTGGACATGCAGGTTGTGGTCTCCAACGTTCCTCCCACCGTGGTGGAACAGAACAAGGAACAGCTGGTCAGGTAACACATCTAGTAGAATAGCCATCTAGAACATCCACATCCATATATCCACGCTAACACAACATACATCTCCATATGGAAGATAACGTGTCTGGTATAGCGCAGCTTTATTCATCCTGACACATCTGGTATGTTATGATGAACCTTTGTGGATTCAAAGTGATCTCAGTGGGGGAGACGTCTGTGGCAGACATGGATCATTTGGATATTTTCTACCCACATGTCCTTTGTCTCTGCTATCTCTTACATCCCTCTCGTTGCTCCCATCTCATGTCTCGGTGTAATTACAGCGAAACAGCGTACCTAGATGTCATATCCTTCGCTCAAAGCCGCAGCTGATATTTGGCTCTTCCGCCTCGGGTGTGTGTGTGGGTGTGTGTGCGAGAGACGCTGGTGTCGTCCTGAGTGCCGGAGAGAATAAACACTTCAGCTCTCTTAGCTCCAGTCCCTTTCAGAGGCAGGCAGGTGTTGCAGGAGGGACGGGATTTAGCGCTGCGCACGCTAGGGACATGAATCACAGCCGCTGGGTTTCATCTCCGGCACTCCAGGAAGAAGCGATCTCTTGCTGTTTGACGGCCGCTAAATGAAGTGCGTGTGTGCGTTTGTTTCGCTAAACGTGTGTGTGATGTGTGTGTGAACGTCTGCATCTGTGCGTGTCTGTCTCTGGTGTATGTGTGCGTCTATCCGTGTTGGCGTGCGTGCGTGCGTTGCACCTGTGTGTGTCCAGTATTCTGGAGCGCTACGTCCAGGATCAGATCCCAGGGGCCAAGGTGGTGGTGGAGTCCATCGGGCCTCGTCGCTTCGGAGAGGGCTTCGAGCAGGAGGACTACGGAAAGTCTGACCTGATGGTGTACGCCATCGACCCCCTGACCAACAGAGCCATCTCCAGGCAGGAGCTTTTCAAGTGAGCCTCCCTCCCTGGAGCCTGCCCGACACGCTCTGCCTCCCCCAGCACACGCACATAAACACACACACGCGCACCGCCGGACATGCATACGGGACACACGTGTGCATGCGCGCGCACCGACACGCGCAGTGACGCTCACACACGCTCTTCTCAGCCCTCGTCAGCGAGCGCTTATGGGTAGGGTCGTCTCTTGCAGGATGAAGGTCAGCGTAGGTGTGTGTGTGTGTGAGGAGTGTGCGTTCAGCAGGGACGTAGGTAGGACTGGTGTGTGTGTGTGTGCGTGCATGCGTGTGTGTGCGTGTGAGGGGAGATCAAAGGGGGCGGAGTGGGCGTTCAGGGTTGACAGAGTCTATTACTGCGCTCTGTGTTCCACACTAGCCTACGGTCACAGGTCCATTAGAGTCAACCTCTACGAGCCTCGCTGTGACAACAGCCCCAGTTCAGCCAATCACTGCCCAGCCGTCTGCTGGCACACACACGCACAAACTCACTTATGGACACGCACGCATGCACGCACACAAACACACAATCACAGACATGCATTGAAACACGCACTCGCACAGTGACACACTGACAAGCTTTGGAAGACACATGCACACACAGCGCTGCCTGTTTCAGTCTCTTGGCAGAGAGCTGTTGGTCTAACGGTCTAACAAAGACCACCTTGTGCTGTTGCTGTGGTGGTGTTCCTTGTCAAAATAAACATGGGCCGAACACACGCACACACACACTCGAACCCAACACCTCCATCCCACCAAACTACCCAACCACCCCCCGTGGCAACCTCCCCCCGCGTCCCGCAGGAAGTGACGTCGCTCTGCTTCCCCGTAACGGCAGGTTCCTGGACGGGAAGTTGCTGGACATCAACAAGGAGTTCCAGCCGTACCTGGGGCGGGGCGGGCGCATCCTGGAGGTGCGCACGCCCGACGTGGTGACCAGCGTGCGGAAGGCCGTCCAGACGCTGGGCTACACCGAGGGGGCGCTGCTCGCCCTCGCCGTCATCATCCTCCTCTGCTGTATCCCGGCCATCCTCATCGTCATCGTCACCTACAGACAGTAAGTAAAGTTGCGTCTCCCTGCAAACCCTTTCTTTATATAAGGCTTTACAACAGCACCGCTGCAAAACCTGGCTTGGCTGGTCTAGTCGTCCATGACTAATCTGCAAGCACAGAAATGGGTGCTTTGGAAGATAGAGAGGTATGGTGGGATGGAAGGGGGGGAGAAAGGGAAGGAAGGAGAGACGGAGAGAAGGAGGGAGAAAACGATTGAGGGAGGGAGAAGGAAAGAGCGAGAAGGAAGGAAGGAACAAGGGAAGGAAGGAACGAAGGAAGGAAGGAAGGAACAAGGGAAGGAAGGAAGGAACAAAGGAAGGAAGGAAGGAACAAAGGAAGGAAGGAACAAAGGAAGGAAGGAACGAAGGAAGGAAGGAACAAAGGAAGGAAGGAACGAAGGAAGGAAGGAACAAAGGAAGGAAGGAAGGAAGGAACGAAGGAAGGAAGGAACAAAGGAAGGAAGGATGGAGCCAACGGCAGCTCGCGGCAGACAGCAGGAGAAGGACAAACAGACAGACGACACCTTGCTTGGACTCGCCTCAGTCTCCACGCAGTCGCCGCAGGGAAATCAGGCAGCCTGGCAATACTGAGAATCCTGAGATACTATTAAACTGTGGCAATGACAATAATGATTTCTGTCTGTGTAAATGACCTTCCTCGTGACTCACGGGGTTTCTCTCTCTGTCTCGCTTCCATTCCCTGCCGTCCTCATCAACAGGTTTAAAGAGTGAGTATCGCAATCTTTGATATGATTATCTTGTGCAGTGAATGTGTCCCGCTTTCAGTGATTGAGTTCAGAGAGACATCGATATTGTCTGCTAGTAAATACTGTATTATTGATGGAAGGAAGGCCTATTTCTTAGGGTTTCTCCGGAATGTTGCAGTCCTCGCCTGTATAAATAAGAAATGACTTAGGAAAATAGCTTTCTTTGAGTTTATTGTTCTGTCAGAGCTGGTTTGCACCGGATTGCAAATCCATTTGTGTGTCCGCGTGCATTATTCAAAAAGTGTCCTCTCAGAAAGTGTTCTCTTTAGAACCAGCCTTTTTCTGAGGCCTTGCAACAATAAACTGGAAGGTAACAATGAAAGAAAGAACACTATAGTACAATGGAAGACAGACTTGGTAACTAGCATGAGGTTCATATCTGTGTAAATCAGGTGTATAACATCTGTTTTGCTCCGAAACGAACAAATAATGTATCGAATATTGTATACGTGCAAACGCGTATTTGAAAAATCCTCCAATGGATACACATATCAACATAATGACAAAAAACGACAACAAAACAATCTAGTTCTTATTATTAGCCATGTGATGTTTCATTGTGACAGCAGTGTGTCAGCCGTAGGAATCGTATTTATACAACATGTGCTCTGTCAACGATGCTTCATTTCGGTGTGGTTAACCCCCTTCCCAGGCGTCAGGCAGAGTGTGCCAAGACGGCACGGATTCAGATGGCACTGCCAAGCGGCAAGGGTCCAGGGGCCCCCACCAACAACCTGTACGAGGAGCTGGGAGACAGCACCATGTGAGTGTCACGGGGGGGCAGGGAGGGGGGGCAACAGCCCTCAGACATGGCTCCTGGCTTCCGGAAGCTTTAACTCGGCGAGTTATGTCAGGATGCTGTCCTTTGGTTTGGATTCAGCAGACTCGGGTTCGAATCCCGTCTGGGACGGTATACGGCATCGATTGCGCTCGGCTATACTGCGCTGTGTACATGTTAGCATAATAAAGCTCAGCATGCTGGGAAAATCTGAAAGGGGAAAAGTCCGTTCTTATTGGTGTGCGAAGGACTTTGAGTGAGGCTACAGGCATTGCCAAGTTGAAAAACCACAGCAGGGACATGAACGTCAATTAAAGATAATTGAAATAAATTCATCCGCCAATTCACAAGGGCTGTAGGGAACATAATTAAGTCCATCGATAAGAAGCTGAGTGCTTGAGTGCCTGTGCGTTGCTGCCGGGCATCGACTAGACCATGTGTTGTTGGCTGGGCTGGGCTAGGATGTACCAGGCTAGGCTGGGATCATCTGGGCTGGGCTGGTACGTACTGGACTGGGCTAGAGGTAGTGGTTATTTTGCCAGCTGGTCCCGGGGCTGCTTGGCTCGGATCCTACATCAACAGTTTACGGGCTTTCAAACTCCCAATGCGCTTGCAAACCCCCCCCCCCCCCCCCCACCACCAATCCCCCTAAATTATGCAATCAGCAAGAACATTCCCTACAGTACATTTACTTTTAGTCATTTAGCCGACGCTCTTATCCAGAGCGACTTACAGCAAGTTCAGGCACATCCCGCCCCCCCCGAGGCAAGTAGGGTGAAGTGCCTTGCCCAAGGACACAACGTCATGTTGGCACTGCCGGGAATCGACCTCGCAACCCTCCGATCACTAGCCCGACGCCTTAACCGTGGAGCCACGTGACTCCCCGTACAGTAGCAGTAGTAACTCTTCCCACTCTCCTCGCTTTCCCCTCCTCGCTCATCCGCCTCTCTCTTCCTCCTCTGTCCATCCTCTTCACCTTCCCTGGACACCAGACTGAAGTGAGTACATTTGTGGATGTACATTTGTAGTTTTTTCCCCCCGTAGATTGTGCTATTGTGTAACTCTGTGTAACTCGATTGTGTAGCGGTAACTCCTGTGTAGGTGCAGCGTAGGTTGCGCGGAGGTCTAGAATAGCAATAGAACACGGATTAGCGCGTAGGTGTGTGTAGCACGGGAGATGTTGAAGGATTTACCATTGGCATGCGTTGATCCTGATCGGTAGACTTAATCAGATTTGATCCACTGATTAAGATTAGCATGTTTAGCATGAGTCTCTGGATTAACGTGTCGTGTTTTGCTCTGTAACAAATGCTAGGAGAGGAGAAAGGTAAGAGGAAGTCACAGAGCTGTGTGCGTTGGGTGTGTTGTAGCCTTTAGACTCCCAGCCCCTAGCTCTCCTCCAATCCCAGCAGGGCTGGATGGCGTCTGCGGGACGTTTTAGCGCAGAGTGCCGTGCCTTCTAGAAGGCTCTAGAAGGTATCTGCTGGTTCTAGAGGGCAGTGTTTGTCCCAACGTCTGTCCCAAGCAACATGCAGATGAGGATTTGAACCTGCGGCTTTTAGTCGGACGCTCTAACCCGCTAAGCTATGCCCCCCTCCCCCCTTCCCCTTGTGGTGCTAGTGCAGGGTTAGAATCCTCTAGCTCTCCATCCTCATCCCTTCATCCTTCACCTCTCTCCGTCCCTCCATCTCATCACTTTTGGGCTGTGTTGTTTCTCCCCCCCCCTGCCTCCCGCCACCCTCGTCCGCAGCCGTCGCTGCGTTCTGGAGGAGGGCGACCGGCAGCGCCTGATCAGCACCTTCGCCTCGCGCGCCATCGCCGCCCACCAGCAGTCGAGCGCCAACGGCATCCTGCTCAACAACATGCCCAAGTCCGAGTCCAACATTACCTTCCTGTCGGACGAGAACCCGCTCACCACCAAGAACCCGCTGTTTTACGACGGCACCCTGAGCAGCCCCGACACGCTGGGCCGGGCCCAGAGGCGTAGGGACCTCCTGGGGAGCAACTCCCTGCCCAGGAGAGGCCTCCTCAGGGACTCCTTCCTCCGCCTCTCCCCTGGGGGCGGGGGAGCAGGGGGAGGGCACAGCTGGACCCTGCCCTCCAGGCTGCGACGCAGGGACCTGTACGAGTCCCTGAGGCGCCAGGTGGTGATGGACCCGGTCCAGTGGGAGCTGGAGATGCTGAAGTCGGAGCTGAGGGACAGCCGGGAAGACGGGCTGGACGTGGACCTGGAGGAAGACGAGGACACGCTGGGGCCCAAGCTGACGGTGAAGGAGCAGGCCAGGCAGTTTGAGCAGCTGCAGGAGATGAAGCAGAGGCAGAGCAGGGACTCGCGAGGCTCCCTCTCCCCGGACTTCCTGCTGTCCGTGTTCGGGAGCCCCCAGCCGATGACGCCGCCGCCGCCGCCCACGCCCGCGCCCACCACGCCCCCTCCGCAGGTGCTGGAGGGCCCCCCGTGCATCGTGATCACCCAGAGCGACGGCGGGACCCCCCCGCCCAGCCGCAAGCCGACCCCGCCCGCGCTGCGGAGGATCAGCGCCAGCTTCTCCGGCTCCTGCGAGCCATACGGGATCAGCGTGGAGATCATCCCCGACCCCCCCAGCGTCCCCGCCCCTCCCCCGCCCTGCACCCCTCCCCCGCCCCCCTCCGTGGTGCCGCCGCCCCCCTCGTCCCCTCCGCCGCCCCCCAACCCCGCCCCGCCGCCCCCGCCGCCCCTCCCGCCTCCCGTCTCGCCCTCCCTCAACCGCCCCTCGCCCTTCGTCCTGCCCGCCCTGCCCGCCGTGACCACGCTGAGGCCCGTGTCCCTGCGGGCCCCGCCGCCCCCACTCCCCGAACCCGAGGCCCCCAAGAGGGAGCTGAAGGGCATCCTGAAGACCATCCCCAACATCGCCGCCCTGGAGAAGTCCGTGGCCAACATGTACAGCCAGATCGACCAGAAGCAGAACCCCCTGAAGAGCATGTTGAAGAGCCAGGCGTCCGTGGAGTCGCTGGACTCCCTGGACGCCGCGGACCTGGAGACGCCCCTGGAGCGCGCCCCCTCCCCGCCGCCCGCGTCCCCCCAGGCTCCGCAGCAACACCCCAACATGAACTCCATAGTGGAGGAGCTGGAGAAACGCTTCCCTCAGCATTCGACAGTCGCTTAATTTAATTGTCAAATCTTTCTCTCTCGCCTCTTCTCTTTCTCTGTCTTTCTGTCCCTCCACATACATCACTCCATCAGTTACATCATTCCATCAGAGACTTTGATTCCTTTTGTGTTCTTTGGACGTTTCCTTCCTTCAGTCCAGATGTTGTCTTTGCTTCTATGTTGTTTTTATGTGTTCATTTTTCAAGGACATTATTTCCAGAAAGACATGACTTGTTAGTTGATTTGTCTGTTGTAGTGTAAACACACCATGATGAGTGGTTAGTGAACGGACTCCCTATTGTCAGCCCTGTAATCGCTACTGATCGTTTAAATAATAACAGTCAAAGCAAAGATTCTGGAGAGTTTCACTGTTTCTGTCATCTTCTCTGCCAGAGCGAGAGAGAGAGAGAGAGAGAGAGAGAGAGAGAGAGAGAGAGAGAGAGAGAGAGAGAGAGCGTATCTGCTCTCCTGTTACCGTGATTTCAGGTAGGGGTTAGCCAGGTGCAACAGTAGCTTCAGCTCAGACAGAGACAGTCCGGTCCTCCCTCCCTCCCCCCGCGCCCGCTTCCTCCCCTCCGTCCTCCCACGCCTCCTCTCCCCTCATCCAGTCCTCCCCTCCGGCCGCCTCTCCCCTCAGCCTTGAACGCACGCCTACCTTTGCGCTTCAGGGTTCGTCAACCCTTTCTCTTGAATCAAAACATGTTTCATTTTACATCTTAAAGAGCGCGCTCTCTCCCTACTGACACACACACACACACACATACTGTTACCATATCACCAGTGCAGTAGGGAGAAGGGGAAGGAGGAGGGGGGAGGCACTGAGGGAAGCTCAAAGTCCTCTCAAAGTCACCGGTGGTTGTTCAGTGATAGATCTTCACTTGAGCTGCTCATTACGCCGACATTAGAGAACAACAGTCTTGTTTACCGCCCCATGATCAGCACGACGCCGGAGGGAATTCTAATTCCTGCAACGTTTTTCCGCTAAGTGGTTTCTCTCCTCTTTTCCTCTAATCTATTCTCTCTTCCGATCTCCTCTTTCTTCTCATTTCACATTTGATTGGGCCATATGGCCGCGGATACCAGAAGATTGTGGTATTGTCGAAGATAGGCCACCCATCTAGCCTAGTCAAGTAGCCAGCCGCTTCCTGTCAGTCTAGAGACCTGTGACCTGGGGGTGTGTTGCATTATGGGAGGTGGGTGCGAGCTTCCGTAGCACAGTTCCATCCTGGCATACACGCCAAACTAGAGGGAGGATCCTGAATATGTTCGATTAGAAACGGTAAGAATGGCGTGTTTTTAGTCATGTTCTTATGACGTAGCTCCATTCTCTCGTCTCTCCTTCTCTCCCCCCTTTCGCTCTCTCTTCCCTCTCTCCTCCTGCGCAGGGCCCGGCTCACGGCAGATTTATAAACCCTGTAACAAGCTTCGTGCCGCAGCCCTCAAGGCAGTCTCAGATGTGCCATCTCATATGTAGTTGAAACTGAAATACCTGCTTCAGCAAGACAGGCTCAGCTTTTTGATTTAAGTGTCCAATTCCCTGAGAGCTAAGTGAGGCGGGGACACAGCTAGGGGCCCCATCCCTTACACCACGGCGCCTTTATTTCCACATTAGAGAAATAAATATTTTGTGTCTCTTCCACAGGCGCGGGTACGGCCATCACGAGGTGAGTCTGCAAGATGCACACACACGCGCTCCAGACACTCACACCATACACACGCACACACACACTGCACGCTGACACCCACAGCTCGCGTACACACCACAGGCGCACACACACGTACACACCGCCTCTTTTGAAAACGTCTATTTCTCCCTGTCATTTGGCAACGGTTTGCAGGTGACATGCTGTCAGTAGGCAAGTCCTCTGATAGGCCATCTGAAAGGAAGCTGCAATGTCGTGTTTGGCGTGGGGGGGGAGGGGGGGGGGGGGAGAAATGCGTGCTGAAAATGTACACGATCATCTGCCCGTCCGTCTGTCTCTGTCGACGAAACTCTTTTCGTTTCGTCCTCACATGCTTGCGTTTTAGCCATCCCTCTGTTTTTCTCCTCTAAACTTCCCCTGACCTCCACAAATCTCTCTGAGTCTCTCTCTCTCTCTGTGTTTCCGTCCGCCGCTCATCCATATCCACACGCAGGCTTTGTCTTTTTAATGAAACGTCCGCTCCTTTTTCCCCCCGTCTGGCTGTTCTTGTTCCTCGCTTCCTCCTTCGTTCCTCTTTTATCTCTCCCTTTCATCTCTCTCTCCTGTGTATCCCTGAACCCGTCTCTCGCTTTTCTCTGGCAGCAACAACAGCTACTCAGGCCGGCCCTGCTCAGACCGGAGGTATGAGAACTGCTCTTTTCTCTCGCTCTCTGTTCTTCCTTTGTCTCTTCCATTGATCTCTACTTCCTACGCTCCTTCTGTACTTCTATCCTTTTCTAAACAGGCGAAAGCGAAATGTGAGATATTATTGATACAGATCATATATAGATGCTGTTTTCTATTTGAAGCCTTTCTTCTTTATTCCCAGGAGCTTTCTATGGAGTCGGGCATCGACCCTGGCCAAGATTACTACACTCAGGATTACTACAATTATGATCATGGGTGAGTGAGGTTTAGTGTGTGTGTGTGTGTGTGAAGGGGATAGTGAACAAGTGTGTTGCGTAAGATGTTAAGAAAGAGTTGTACACCTTAATACCCAGGTCACCATGGGTGTGTGTCTGTGGCGTGGACTGATGATGTCATAGTTGTTCATCTAGATGGTGTGTGTGTGTGCGTGTGCGTGTGTGTGTGCAGGTATGACATTCCCCAGTACGGCAGCCGCAGGAAGCTGATCTCTCCGACAGGCCTGTATGATGAGTACGGCGAGGTGGTGGTGGAGGATGATGGGAGCTACTACTACAGCCCCCAGGAGTCCGAAGGAGAGGTACGACCTTTGACCCCCCCCCCCCAGACACTGTTAGACACGGTCAGATTGCTGACTCACTTCCTGGTTGAGATGTCGGAGGAGGCTTCAGTTCCTGTGTGTTGTGATGCTGTCTTGGACAGACACATTTCAAGCGTTTTGTCTAGTTAGGAAATGCCATGCGATTCCTGTTGTGTTGCTGTTAATAATCTGATGCCGATACAGGCAACCTCAGTACCTTTAAGTGGGTGTCATGTCACAGTTTGCAGGGCGTGGTCGTGGTAAAGGTCCACCCCCAACCCACCTCCACCCTGGTCGTGGCCCCCGAGGGCCCCCCAGGCCGGCCCCCAGTGCCAAGCAGGACCAACCCCTACGCACTTCCACCAGCAGTGCACACTCCCAGGCACCCCTCCAGGACTCCACAGCCGTTTCCAGGCTCAAGGCTGTGATGAGGCTGCTTGTGTCTGGGACCAAGACTCCCAGCTCAGGACCTGGCATGCACACCCCCTGGAACAAAGCCAGGGTCCACCCCTTCAGCTCCTCGGGGGAGGGTCTGCCAGCCCCTCTAGGGCGGTCTGCCAGCCTGGACATCGATGGGAGCTACTTCCAGAGCACCGCTGCCGAGGAGGAGGAACCCCGGCCCTCGGCCATGATGCGCCTGGGCTCCGCCCTCACCCGCCTGACCGTTGCGCGCAGGGCCACCGGGGCCGTGGGGGAGGAAGGGAGGGGGGGAGGCGTGGATGAAAAGGGGGGCTCGGTGGGGGAGAGGAGCGTGTCTGCGTACGTGTCCCGGGCGTCCAGGACGGCAGGGGAGGGGAAGAGGGGGTGGGGGGGAGGCCAAGGGGGGCCAGGGGAGGCGGGCGGCACCGGGCGGGGGGGCCGGGATGAGGGCCTCTCTGACAGGAGCAGCTCTGCGTCCTCTGGCGCAGGCCAGATGTTCCCAGGAGAAGCCGCAGACAGGCTGCAGGGCCGGGAGAACGTTCCGGACTCGGATGAAGAACAGGGGGGAGAACGGGCGGGTTTTGGAGAGGAGAGCCGGTCGCAGAGGGAGACGGACTCCGACTCTGAGAAGGAGTCAGAGACGGAGGGGGAGGAGTCCCAGACCGAGAAAGAGGAGTCGGAGGAGGAGAACCAGCCTGGTACCGCAGAGGAAGAGGAGGAATCTGGGTCAGGATCAGAGAGTGAAGGAGGACGACCAACGTCGACCTCTCACACCTCCTCCTCTTCCTCCTCCAGTAGAAGGAGGACATCAGGAAGTTCTGGCAGCAAGTCCTCCTCAGACAACAGGAAGCCCAGACCCAGGACTTCCACACACACACGCTCCTCTGGCTCAGCACACACCGCCCAGGACGACAGTGAGGATGAGGAGGAGAGCTCGGGAGAGGAGGAAGAGAAAGGGCCGAGCCGCGGGGAGTCTACATCCAGGAGGTCCAGTACTAGCCAATCAGCCGTCTCCGCTGGGCGGAGGCGGGGCTTTGGTGGCTCCAGCTATCATACAGACACGAGCACCGGTGTGACTGACACCTCCAGCGACCTGTCACCCATCACTGAAGATGACGAGGAGGAGGTTACCACGGATAGGACCAGCAGCAGCCGTAGCCATGGAGACCATTCCGAGACCACAGAGGAGGAGGACGAGGAAGAGATGGATGATTGAAATGCAAATGAGGGCGTAACATCTTAACCGAAATTCATATTCATTAAGTAAGATCTTCAGAATGCCTGGATTGCGCTTGCATTCGTTATCCGAGTGGAACTTATTAATGTAATTTCTCCCGTTCCGCGTGCTTTGAATCTGAAGCGTCTAAATGGCTTGCATGCCCCCTCCTGACCTCATTCTTTCTCTCCCTGGAGCGCACACACACAAACAATCTCTGTTGACTGTGTTTCTCTGCAGATGCGTTTGGTGTGTTGAAAGCCTCTCTGTGTGTGGTGATGGTCTTATGCTCCAGACACAAAGCAGAGATCTGACTCTCTCCTCCTCTCAACCTCTCTAACTCACAGACACAGACATGCACCAGAACCCCCCCTCACTAACGCTCTCTGACACACACACACACACACACGTGTCCCTTAACTTGTTCTCTCCTTTCTCTTCAGGTGTGTGTGTGCCGTGCACTGTCTATAACATCACTACTTACCCGTACAACGTGATGTCATCGGGTTTGTCTGCTGACCAGTTTGTTGACGTGTTTTGTTTTCAGTTTGGGAGGAAGAAGCGTATCAAGCTGGTGGTGGATCGGGAGTACGAGACCAGCTCCACCGGGGACGACAGCGGCCCGGAGACCCTCCACCGGAACCGGCTGTCCAACAGCCACCTCAACGGGAGCGTGTACCTGGCCCAAAACGGCTCCGTCATACGAACCCGCCGCGCCCCGGGTGCCAGTGCCGTCTCCGCGGCGGCACACGTCAACAACGTCAAGGTGGGCTCCTCCCCATCGGTCAGCTCGCGGCTGGCCAAGCACTTCAGGAAGCTGGACAAGATGGCCGCCACGCAGGAGGAGAGGCTGCCGCTGGGAAGCCCCGCCCCCGCCGCCGCCGCCGCCGGCTCCTCCCTCCGCTCCAACACGGCCGCCGACAAGACCCTGAACGCCACGCTCTCCAGCAGCTCCCTGGGGTCCAGCCTCTCCGGACCGGAGGGCCTGGCCTCGCGCTCCAACCTGTCCACCGGCAGCCTGTGGGGGCGGATGCAGAGGAACCTGGAGGAAGAGGAGGAAGAGGAGGAGGAGGGAGGAGGGGGAGGGGGAGGGGGAGAGGCGGGCGAGGCGAGGGAGTCGGCGGTGGATAACACGGAGGAGGAGGAGGAGCAAGGGGGAGAGGCCCTGGAGAGCCACAGCGAGCGCACGCTCTCCGACGAGGAGGAGCTGTGGATGGGACCGTGGAACAACCTGCACATCCCCATGACCAAACTGTGACCCTACACGCCCCACGCACGCACACCCCACACGCCGATATGCTCTTGCACACGCACACACCTCGTACATGCGCGGTGTGCGCAGGAGAACAGATGGAATTGGCTTAGCGACGTGACACGGAAAGAACATCTTTTGGCCGTGGCCCCTGATGAATCTGTGAATATGTACTTTCACTCAGCAGTGTATCAACATGTTCCTCTGAGAAGTGTGACGCATCTGACCTGTGGTGGCTTTTCCAGAATGATCTATATCTTGTGGCTTTGGGGTTGAAAGAGATATGTTTGGATGTGTGAGTGTGTGTGTGTTCGAATCAGCCTTCTTAATGAAGAAGTACTTCTATCATGGTCATTCTGACTTGAATACAGTGTTATTTTTTCATTTTTATACAGATTGATATACATTTGAGAGAATTCCGTAGTCGATTCCACATTGCTGGCTTCGTAAGACCGCGTCTCAATCTTCTAAGTGTTCCAGAACTTCGGGAACTATTCTGGGATTCTTCTAAATGTTTCTGAATGTTCTTAAGTGTTCTTCTGTCTGGGAGGGATTCTATGTTACAATGTGACGTCCATAAGCACAGGAGGAATATTCATCTGATTCTAGCACTGCATTTACCAAACACACAAAATCTGGAAATGGAAGACTGGCTAGGTAAATAAAACGTTTCCCGGTTACAAACAGCAGCCTCTTGGTCATCATCCATTTATGTCACCGGCAACTGTAAAAAATAATTTGTTGTAATTTAAATAAAGGGCCGGCTACATTACTTTATGATTATGTTCCAACTACACCTGGCCCAATATTAATTGGGGTACAATAGAGGGGGCAGGAAAACCAACAGTCTTTACTCATATCGTTTTGGGAAGAGAGAACATTCGTTATATTGATTATACTAAAGTTGATGGTTATAGCGCTCATTCTCGACCATACTTTCAAAACGCATGGACTTCATTAACGGGTTTAGTTGTCGTTAATCCTCCGAGTAAAGCCCTGTCTATGCAGAGAACAGACTTTCAGGAAAGAGCATCGGAGGCATCCAGCAGATGGGTACAATCGTTCAAGGATTGGAAATGTCCGCACCTTGGCGAAAACGATGTGCAAATCGCATTATAATAGCCGGCGTGCTGCGTGCCGTCGCCGTAGGTGCATCTGTTTATTAGGAGCGGCTCGCTGCGTGATTTGCGCGTTAACGTGGGTGAGGTCGCGAGAAGGTCACTCGGTCGTGAGCAGCATTGAGATGTTGAAATAATAAGAGACAGCGATTCATTAGAGGCTGACGGACCATATGAAGAATACAGACGGCGCTCACAGTAACTTTTTGCACTCTCTCTCTCTCTCCCAAAATTGGTTTCACCTGACAGTAACTAAAAACGTATTTTCTCCATACACGCAACATGATGATTTAAACATCTAGCCCTACTCCCAAAATAGCATTTTGTCTTCAAATATATGCTATTCTGAGGATAGTTTTAAGAAGGTAACGTCTGACCTGGTAACGCTTCCTAATTACGCTTCACCTCGTTCCCACCTTTTAAAATAGCCGTTAGGTGGCGATAAGGACCCATTCTAAACCCCACTGACAAGAGACTGGCTGATAAACGTTGCAGTAATTACTCTTCGCCAATAGATGGCGCCTGTGAGCTTCGTGACCCTAACATTTAGGGAGGTGAATACAGACCACATCAATTGCACACACCTGTGCTGGTTAGAGAGAGAGAGAAAGACAGAGAGAGAGACAGACAGAGAGAGAGAGAGAGACAGACAGACAGACAGACAGACAGACAGACAGACAGAGAAAGACAGAGAGAAAGACAGACAGACAGAGAGAGAGAGAGAGAGAGAGAGAGAGAGAGAGACAGACAGACAGACAGAGAGAGAGAGATGGCAGACAGAGAGAGAGAGACAGAGAGCCTTTTGGTCACGGTGGTTTGCAGGTGAATGAATGTGCCTGCTCCTGTCTGCCCCTAAACCGTCCCAACTGACACGCACAGCAGCAGCAGCCAGTCGTAATTACACCTCCAAAAGGATGACAAGATCACGCCGGCCTCATAAGCTAACTTTAATGACTCCACCCTCTTTGATCTGCGCATCCTTCACGCCGCCCAGAGAGACATTTCAAACAGACGCAACAGCACGAATGATTAAGGAACTAATTACAAGCTTGCAGGTTGGCGATTAGAGAACGGTAGTCGCTCCCGCGGAGCATCATGGTCCTTTGAGTTCTGTATTTAGGTTCTGCCAATCAGAATCCCACCCTCAGCTCTGGAGAGGGCCAAGCGTGAGAGGCTGTATCGTCCACAGGACGCTCTCCCCTTCCTTCTTCGGTTGCATACCCACACGCACACTCACATCTGGCTTCAAATGGAAGAGGCAAACGCGCACAAATTGAGGAAAGCAGACGCGATGGGACATCCTGGATGCAAGATCATTCTAACCTCTGATCGGTCCTTGCTGCCGTGTCCTATTAGTCCAGAGGAAACTGTGGACTGATCCAGTTCTGGAGATTACACACACACACACACACACACACGCTTGCACACAACCACTTCCAACACACACCATTATTCACACACGTACACGAGAACGCAAAGATCGAAGCAGACTTCCTTTTTGAACGATACACCCACGCACACCTCCACACAACTACACCCATCAGCACGCTCTCGTCACAAACGTGCATACAGTCTCACATCCGTCACCTACTGTATCACAAGCAAACAAGATGGCTGCCCGGAGCGTTTGGTGTTTTGTTTTGTTCCTTCTGGTTTTCGTTTCCTGAGCTTCTATTGTGTGGCTCTGTCAGACATCAGAGAGGCCCGGCGGAGCCCTAATGACACGTCCCTCTGTTTGTGTTTGGTAAACCTCACCTCCGTTCACCTCCACTGCTCCTCTTCAAGCTCACAATACAGCCATCCTGGTGTCACACGCACGCCCCGAGAAAACACGCCCGCCCGCACAAACACAACACTTGTGAACGGATCCCGGCGGTTTTCTTCGCGACTCGGGGTATTTGCGAGTGTTTCTGTGCATTTATGAATTTGTGTTGGTGTACATAAGCATAAGCACAGCTGTATTTAGAGGGCTGGTTCGTCGTGAGTCAGTGCCGCAAGTGTGTATTTCTCACAGGAAGCTGTCACACACACACACACACACAAACACAGGGAGAGACCTGCACTGTTATCATCACGTCACACTCTGACATTCTGAAATGTGTTCTTTTGTGGTTGGGAAACTACATGTGATGCTTACGTGTGATTTGCATGGGTCATTTAGGTCTGCCTCAAAAGTATTTGATCATATTTTCTGTTTCAACAATACGCACTCAAAAAAACATACACGCGAAGACACACACAAAGAAAATACACACACAGACACTCGGAGGCAGACAAAAACAAGACACTCTTAAATAGACGCACACAGACACTGACATAATACACGTGTGTGTGTGCACATATATTATTGTTACTTGCTTTCCTACGTGTACACACATGCACACACATACTGTGCTACACACTCTGGCAATCACACACACACACACACACACCTTCATGAATATGCACACGTACACACACAGCTCCCTCTCATGGCCCCAGACTGCAGCCTCCCTGCTTGTTGTTCAGCCTCTTATGTCTCCCCAGGAGAAGAAAGCAGATGTAATAATCTGGTCGTCCTGCTGTCTCCACTGATGAAACCCTCATTTACAGGCTTTGATGTTTGGGTCTGTCTCCAGCAGCCTTCTGCAGCAGACACAGCACTCACAACTACTGTCTGTCTGCCTCTTGTCTCAGCCGATCTCTCTGTCTCGGCCTCTGCCTCTGCATCGGCCTGTCTGCCTCGGAGTCTATCTTTCCCCCTCCCTCGCTGTCTCTCTCTCTCCTTCTCCCTCTTCCTTTTCCTTCTGCGTGCAGCTTGTCTCTTAACATCGCTGACCTGTGCAGTGTTTCCTTTGTAGTGTAGTGTGAGGTTAAGTGTGTAGCAGGCTGTGCTCTGTGAAGCATGTAGTTAGCAGCATGTATAATGCAGTTCATACAGTATATTGTAATCCAAGCAGAATACCTCTGGAAATTCTAGGACCTCTGGAAGCTATGGGAGCTCTGGGACCTCTGGAAGCTATCGGACATCTGTGACTTCTGGAAGCTCTGAAAGTTCTGAAAGCTCTGGAAGCTCTGGAAGCTCTGGAAGCTCTGGAAGTACTGGAAGCTCTGGAAGTTCTGGAAGCTCTGAAAGTTCTGGAAGCTCTGGAAGTTCTGGAAGCTCTGGAAGCTCTGGAAGTTCTGGAAGCTCTGGAAGCTCTGGAAGTTCTGGGAGTTCTGGAAGCTCTGGAAGTTCTGGAAGCTCTGGAAGCTCTGGAAGCTCTGGAAGTTCTGGAAGTTCTGGAAGCTCTGGAAGTTCTGGAAGCTCTGGAAGCTCTGGAAGCTCTGGAAGCTCTGGAAGTTCTGGAAGCTCTGAAAGCTCTGGAAGTTCTGGAAGCTCTGGAAGTTCTGTAAACTCTGAAAGCTCAGAGGGGGGGGGGGGATTGCAGTTCACAACAGCAGCAGGGTAAAGTACAGCACACAGAGTTGCAGGGTAAATAACAACAAGGGGGACATGATATATCACAATATAAAAAATGATTTATATTAAAAAATAAGTCAAGCTCTGGAAGCTCTGGAAGCTCTGGGACCTCTGGAGGCTCTGGGAACCATACCTGCACAAGTCACATACCGGAGGTAGCGTTGCGTTCTGCCCTACTGAACACTGGGACCTACTGAACCCTGCTTTACACTGAACACTGGGACCTACTGGACACTGGGACCTACTGAACCCTGCTTTACACTGAACACTGGGACCTACTGGACACTGGGACCTACTGAACCCTGCTTTACACTGAACACTCCTTGCCGTCTTCTCTCTGTTCTCCTATGTTTCTGGTTTCCTCCGCAGTTTCAGATCGAGTTTCAGACCCATCCAACACACGCACGCACATGCACACACGCACACACTAATGCATCCGCTTGTGGCTCTCAGCAACTCCTCTGGGCCTTTGAAAAGGTGTCTGTCTACAAGGCACCGAGCTTCCTGTCAAAGCCTCATTTGAAAAGCTGCCCTCAGACACAAACATGTAGAGGACATTTTCACCAAACAGCCATCGGGGTGGTGAGTTTGTTCAGGTGTGTTGGCTGAGGAATGACCAATAAGCACTTTTATGGGAATGTTTACACTTGGCGGTAGAACAAGCAGCAGCCTTCATCAGAGTCAGGGACGCCCTCTCAGTCAAATCTAAGTAACCTCTCCTTATCCAAGTTCAGAATGTAGTCGCCAGGATTCAAACATGGGTTCATTTTCGCCTGTCTTATGTTCACTATTAGGCATCAAGTGTGTGTGTGTGTGTGTGTTTGTGTGTGAATGCGCGTCCTCCCCCAGGGCCAGACTAAAGACGGTGATAGGATGGTGATTGTGATGAGAGCTTGAGGCTGAGGTTGGCTGCTGGTAAGACTGAGCACATCCATGTCCTCAAGGTCTGCTTCAAGTCATCAGTCATATCCTGACTCAGCACCCCAATCTCAGGCGGGGCTACAGAGAACAGACTGCAGCCAAGGGGTGCCACAAACCGCTGTTTAAACCATTTAAATAACTATCGCTGTGTTTATTCATGGGATTTCACTGACCATCGACCATGCGATGATCATTTTAGGTTTTTAACTCAGTTCTCTAGACTGAGAACTGTCGTTACCAAACCGACTCTGCTACGTTCGAGTCCCTCTGACGAGGTCCTTGTTCCAACATTCCTGACATATCTGCAAGTTTGGCTCCAAAGAGCCCTTTTGGTAAACATTGTGCGCGTGTGTGTTTATGTGTTTGTGTGTGTGACTGTGCGTAAGTGTTTGTGTCTGCACCTGACATTAGGGTGGCAGACTGTAAAAACTGTCTGGCGGCCGCCTGATTGGTTGAAAGGGTGTGTGTTATTTGGAGAACGTCCTACACCTGCTGTCAACTACCTCTTTAAAGAGAGAGAGAGAGAGAGAGAGAGGGGGGGGAGGGGGAGATGGAGTATGAGACCAGAAACACAACCACCTTCCCCTCAACACCACCTTTGTTTAAAGCACTCCCTCAACCGTTGCCCGAATTACATTCTATTACTCAACACACTCTTTGAATTCAACAAGCTGTGAAAAGATTTGTATATCCTGCACTTCTCTGCGCTCATCAACATAGCTCACGTCTTTGGTTTGCATTTGAAAGACACAAAGTGCCAAAACTCTTTTCAAACCGCCGCTAGACGCCATTGCAGAGGCTATTTAGCAATGCCTGACCGCATTGCTAATGCTAGTTGCTAATGCTAGTCGACCGCAAATTGAGCGGAAACTAAAATGTTGCCCCCCCCCTTGTGTTCAAACTTGGAAGGGTGGTTAGATAGGTTAACCACAGGCACAGAAGGCCCTTGGTATTCCGTGAGATTGGGATAGAAACCTCAGTCAGGGGTTATTATTATTGTGATTATTATCACACAGTATTATACAACCAGTATGTTCGCTTCACTATCAGTCCTAACACTAAACCATCATCGTACAGTATGACAGTATATTATTGTCGGGAATGGTTGCCATTGGAGACATGACGACAACAAAGCAGAGACAAGATCTCTTTAGAAAGTGAATCAATTCTGACTAAGACGTTCCGAAAGCCTGGTTCCTGAGAGGCAGCACAGGCCTGGCGGCAGCACATTGTTTGGAGGCAGTCTGAGGCCTGGTCTTGCCCGGCCGGCTCCCATCACAAGGGCTTCTGGGAAAGTGAGTCAGTTCTCACAGGGAAGCAGGGTATGAGGTGAGGTGAGGAGGGGTTGGGGGGGGGGGGGGGTAATTGATCTTGCCTCTGGTGACGGGGTCACTTCTCCAACCCCAAACACTTCCTCTGCCCTGCCTATCTCAGGTTCCCCAAACCCACGCGCACACACACACACACTTATGCACACACACACTAATGCACATACACACCCTGTGGTTGTACACCCCACTTCTCCTCAAGAGGAAGTCAGTGAGTCAGCCTCTTCTCAGGTGATCGACCCTGGAGTGTTCTCACATGAGTGAACACCTTGAACAGAAGCTGGTTGGCTGGTTGGCCGGCTGTCTGTGTGAGTGAGTGACTGCACTGACTGGTTAGTCCCAGACCAGGCCTTTGAAGAACTGTAACCTACACCTTCACCTCCCTCGTCCTCTCACTCTCGCCCTCTCATGACACAAGGTTCTTCACATGCTCGTTCATGTGTGGGTCCAAAAACAGTTTCGGTATCGCTCACTTGTACATTTTGGCTCAAACATTATACAATACAGCGGTGACGTTTCCTCCAGGATGTTCAATAAATGTAGGAGTCAGATGGCTCAACGGTTAAGACGTTGGCCTCATGATCGGAAGGTTGTGAGATCGAGCCCTGGCTGCGGCTATATGACGTTGTGTCCTTGGGCCCACCCTACTTACCTTAGGGAGAATGTCACTGTACTTGCTGTAAATCGCTTCGGATAAAAGTGTCTGCTAAATGAATAAATGTAAATGTATCTCTATCCCTCAGGAGTCGGGGTCTTTTAACAATGTTTGTCTGGAGTTAGAATTCATCCCTTTAACCAGTGTTGTGACTGTTACTGTCCCAAACAGGCCAAGCCTTCGGACATCTGGCCCCTCTACCCCTCTCACACACACACACACTACCCCGCTTGCCCCTCCCTCAGTACCTTACTGAGCACTGGTGCAGATAGACAAACAGAGCAGGAGGGTAATGGGCTGTTAATAGGCTGATTTAGGCCCATTATTGTTTTACCCCACAAATCACAGCACTACAGAGAGAGGTGTGAGAGAGGGAGGGAGAGATGGAGGGTCGAGAGGTGGGATCCAGGACATTGACACTTCTCACTGACATCAAAGAGTTGCTCTTCTTTTAAAGTGGACCCCAATCACTTAAGCCAGTGAGATAGCAAGCGGCCCCCTGCCTGCTGGGGTCTGAGGCAGGCTTTGTGCGGGACAAATGGGGGCGTTAGGTCTTAGAGAGGCACTATCAAGAGAAGGGCTGGGCTCAATTATCCTCTGCTAACTGTACGGGACACAATGGGAACAATAGCAATAAACAGGATTCGGCTTTGCCTCTGTAGCTTTCTGTCTTTCTTTCTTTCTTTCCCCCGTTCTCTCTTTCTCAACTTCTATCGCTCCCTCTCTCGCTCTCTCACTCCCTCTCTTCAGGAGGTAAAGGGGGGTGGAAGGAGAGATGAACAGATGGGGCTCTGGACAGTCCCAGAGTCAGAGAAGAAGAAAAGGGGATGTGTTTGAGTTGTTTGGATAACCTCCGGAAGGTTCCCAGCTAATCCAGGGTGACGGGGGGTGGGGGTGGCGGCAGACGCTCACCAGAGAGAAGAGAACTCAGGCGCTACTGGAGCAGCCTGGGTTCAAATCCGGCCCAAAAAGTCTTGTGTGACTGGGCCTCTATGAGACTCAATTCTGCATCTTATTACGCGTAATCATACTTGGATTACGTGACAAATTAACGAGTATAATGATTGAAACGATTCCGATGATCTCACAAATCCTTACAGCTGTATTTTGCGTATTTGGAATTGTTTTTGTTTTATACTCAAATGAGTGTTGTGCGTGTGTGTATGTGTGTGTGTGGCATCAGACACACACACACAGTGTTTGTGGAGTGCAGGGAATAATGAGTGTGAGCCTGCAGACAGATTAATAGAGTGATTATCTGTCGCCGGCTCCCGACTTCCCCTTGATTAGAAAATATGAACGCTGACTCCAAACACACACACACACACATTCTGTCCGCTGGTGGGTTTCGACAGAGCGGCTGAATTGACTCATTTATGTTGATGAATGTCGAACGAACGTACAAAATAACCAAGACAGGGAGCTGGGAGATTTACAGAGGCGACGCCAGAAAGAAAATTGCCCCCCCCCCCCCAATTTCCCAAAGCAAATCAGCCGGAGAAGTGAAACGCAGACCATGATTTACAGCTGGGGTCGAGCTTCCTGAAGCCCGTGTTGATCTGGTTCCAGTCTGGCTTGCGCAGGGAGGCCAGACGCGCTGAGGTTCAGTGTGCCTGCGTGTGTGCGTGTGCGTGTGTGCTCAGATGTGTGTGAATGAACCAGGAGATTTGGAGGGGTCATGATGTCCAGACGAGGCCCAGCCTTCAGACGCCGACACAGACACTGATTCAGTTGGTGGACCTGCTGCACGCGATACGGCTTTCATCCGTTTATTAAGTCATGTAATGATCAAGCGGTTAAAGAATTCATAGGTCCTGCACTTTTTCGTGCGTGTGACCGTTGCCCTGGAGGCTAACGGAAAGGTGTGTGCGCGCGTATGTGTGTGCACGTGTGTGGGTATATTATTGTTACTTGCTTTCCTACAGGTACACTCTTGCACGTTTGAGGTTTGTGGAATTTAATTGTAACTTGTTTAACTGAACGATCTTGTGGTTCTTCCCTTTGGCACTTGTTTGGTTTTCCAACAATGTATGTTTCATGTTCTGGGGACTATCACATTGTTATGATCGGTGACCTAAGCTCCTTTTTGTAAAGCTCTCTCTTGGAAGTCACTTTGGATGAAAGCGTCTGCTAAATGAACACATGCAAATGTGTGTTGAGGCAAAGCTGACCACACGAGCCAGGGTGCAGCATATAATGAACGGGTTTGTGTCAACATTGTTTACGGTATGTGTAAAAAAGCCAGGTAACGCACGCGTTGGCAATGCCTCATACATTATTCACTCGAGCTTGTAAAAAGCCGGTGGACGTGCACTTGTTTTTCCTGGATGAGAGGGGATATGCAAATGATCCTGGGGTCTTGCGGGTGCGGTTGATCGTGCGAGGTTAGCGGTCCAGGGAGGTGTGAGCCGCTCTTTCTCTCACTCTGAACTTGTTCAAACAAATAGGATTGCTATTCATAGATGTCTGGTTGGTTTAGACTGAGGTGTGAATATTCACCTTTGTGGCTCTGTTTGAAATGACAAGTCGAAGGCTAGTGCTGGTCTTAATCCAGACTGGTTACCACATCCACTCTGGGATTCGTACGGATGTTTCTAGAATGTGACTGCTGGCTGCCCCAATGCTCATTATAGATGTCCATTCTTCAACATACTAAAGAAGAAGTTTTGACTATTGAACCATGGACCCAAAATGAGAACCGACTCTAAATAGTTTCAGTTTGAACTCTTGTCGGGTCCTCAAGACCCAACATGGAACTTATTTGAGGCAAGATGGAACGATGTGACTGTACCAATCCCAAGTGGCAGCAGGTTCTGTTTGATCGTGGACCAGACTGATGGGTTTCCCAGTTTAGTCAGACTGGATCAATCTCCCCCAGTCATCTGAGCCAGAGGTTTCCATGCTCCAATCACCAACATGAAACCTCTCTGCTTCAGTGCATTTTAGCAGGCTGGAACAAGCTGCCCTGGCCTGTCTGCTCTGATGGACGGGTGAAGAGATGGAGGGGCAGCCATTGCGGAAGCAGGCAGGCAGGAGGGTAGCCAGCCAGGCAGGAGGGTAGGCAGGCAAGCAGGAGGGTAGGGAGGCAGGCAGGAGGGTAGATAGACAGGCAGGAGGGTAGATAGGCAGGCAGGAGGGTAGATAGGCAGGCAGGAGGGTAGGCAGGCAGGAGGGTAGATGGGCAGGTGGGCAGGTGGGCAGGCAGGGATTTGGACTTCCACTCCACATGCATGTGTCCCAGAAGAAGGCTATAGCCTCAGGTCTGTTCTGTAGCGGTCTGTTGACAGGAAACGCTCACCCTCTCCCCCCCCCCCCCTCCATCCCTTCCATAGGGGTGAGCGAGCTGGTGGAAGGTGACACGCTCTCTAACTACTAATCACTCTATCCTGTTTTCACCTTCCGATTCACACGAGCGGGCGTTTGAAGGCGCACATCACAGAGAGACGCTCAGGTTCACATCCCATCTCTCCTGTCCGGTCCCACCCCATCTACCGCGGAACTCAGTCATTTAACCCCACAAATTAGAGAGCTATCGTTGATGTCTTCATCATCGTGTGTATGAGCGCACACGCACACACACAAAAAGAAACGACACGCACACCAACATTTGCTTTCACACACACGCTGATACACACACACACACGTTCAGATTAAAGAGGCCCATGGAGGTTGATGTAATTATTAATATCCTGGTATTACATGTGCGCCTGGCAACATCCTGAGATCTTCATTCAGGTGTAAACACACACCAGCTCTCATAATGAAGAGCAGCCTTCATATCTCTATTACACCTGCTCTGGTTAACTAATTAGAGACCAAGAAGCATCTGTGAACCTAACCCCACTCTGACAACGTGGAGAGCCCATTAAATCTTAAAAGATGATGCAGAGCGTAAACAGCAAAGGTCTAATTTGAGGAGACAGGTAACAGGGCCCAGCTGCTGGAAGACGTCCATAGTTCTATTTGAACGTTGTGTCATCTTTATTGCCGCAGCCAGCGTGTGTGTATGCATGGGTGTGTGTGTGTGAGAGAGTGTGTGTTTTGTGCGTGGTTAGGGTATGGCGCGTCTGCCCTGAGTGACCGCGTTTAAACAGTCAAAGTGCTTGGTTGTGTTCAAACAAGTGGATGTTCCAGACCTCTTTCGGACTAGGCCTGATACCAAGTCAAGCAGACAGAGACAGGCAGACAGACAGGCAGAGAGACAGACAGGCAGACAGACAGGCCCACAGCAGCTGGCTGGTGGTCGTCCCAACCCCCCGGCATGTGTGTTTGATGACACACACTCAACCCAAACATTGTTCACTCCACAATGTGCTTTCTTAAGTCTGTTTGTCTGCGAAGTCCCAGTCTCTGAAACCGCTCCGTCGAAGACCCTGATCTACAGGATGCTGACGGACGAGCACTTCAAAGTGCGCCGTGTGTGTTTGTGGGGAGGGGTATTCGGGGGAGGGGGGGAGGGGGGGAGGGGGGGGGGGGGTGCCGGTGGGCGGAGGGCGCGTACGTATGTGTGTGTGAGTGTGTGTGTGAAGAGGGCAGGGGTCTTCTGTTCCCGATTGTAAGCGGGATCGGAGGGGGCTTCATTCCATGTGCCTTCCCTCTCCTGTTTGCCGTGGATTAGGTCGGAGTGAATGCCACGGACGAGCTCAACAATGCCCCCGACATCAAACGCTTTTTGAGAAACGTCACTTGGAGAACCGTCCAGATGTCATCTTGTAACCCTCAATGTCCCCTCCCCCCACCCCACCCCCCCACCACTCTTCTTCACTGTATGTTTAGCAGCTCGTTCAGATCCCCCCCGCCACCCCTCCCCCCCCCCCCCAACACACACACACACACACACTGATGTTTGGGGTCTGGTCTAGACTGTTAACAAAGGCAGGAGCTGAGAGGAGCCATGTGTGTGTATGTGTTTGTGTGCGCGTGTGTGTGTGTTTGTGTGTGTGCGAACAGGTTGATTGTAGACTGTATATCCTGTGCTTTGAAATACCCACCGTTCTGCTTTGTCTTGTCTGACAGCCTGCAGTAAGGACCTCTCTATCTCTCCTGGTTCCTGTTACCTTGACCACGGGCGGGGGGGGGGGCTCGGTCAGGAAGTGGGAAGGATGGAATCTGAAAGAAAAAAAATACAGAGGACAAAAAGACAGGATGTCTTTAGCGCAGCAGAATGGGAAGGTTGAAGCCAGCCCTGTGGGATGGATCGACCTGACTGAAAGACTGAATCCAGATTGCGGCCATCTTGTTTCCATTGAGTAAGAGGGAGTGTTTCCCAGGCCTGGCTAGGGAGGTCGGGGAAGGATCAGAGAGTGTGACAGCCGTGGTTATAAAACAGTAGAATGGCTGATGTTGTAGAACTCCAATGATCCGTAATGATCAGAACCATTTCAATGGAGCTCCAGTGACAGTGAGAAGGCAGGCGCTTTACCTCTACTTCAGTAGCCTGGGAACCAGACACGCTGTTGTTTTCTTTGCTGGGACAGATGGGTCTAGCCACCCTCCCATTCAAACAGATTTCTCTTCCTACCGGAATATGGATGTGTTGACTGTTTGATAATGCGTCCTTGGAAATCACAAATTCAGAGGTTCCAGACGAACATGTTTTTGCCAGGCTATTACACTAGCACATAGTTCATCCTCCATACTGTTCTATCTATAGCTGTGGACCTGTCTGAGACAAACTCCAGGCATGATACTAACATAGTCTAGACCCCAAAACCTCCATACGCTAACATAGTCTAGACCCCAAAACCTCCATATGCTAACCTAGTTTAGACCCCAAAGCCTCCATACGCTAACATAGTCTAGACCCCAAAACCTCCATATGCTAACCTAGTCTAGACCCCAAAACCTCCATATGCTAATCTAGTCTAGACCCCAAAACCTCCATATGCTAACCTAGTCTAGACCCCAAAACCTCTGTATGCTAACCTTATCTAATAGACCCCATCAGAGATTCAAAACCTCTGCTCTCCACCAGCACACCGTACAGAGAAGGTTAAGGATGGAGTTTGATGCAGAGCACAATTTTGTGGGAGTGAAACGACAATCATGACCACGGACAACCAGCCGCACACAAATATACACTGAAAGAGCACTTCACGGTTACATTATTGGGACACTTTTATTTTCAGATAAAAAATATACACATTTATAATTCAACTCTATACACTTGTAAAAACGGTGTATTATACAACACAATAAACCACAGAGCACCTTCTCAACAAACAGCCGTCTCAAAAGTAATTAAGTGCCATCATCTATTATGGTCTATGTACAAAACAGTAATGTACTGTGATAATATGAAATCTGAAGTTCCATAGAGAAACAATCCCAGCTACTCCACTACTTTTTGGGAATAAAATCGAGAGACATGAGTTGAAACGTTTCAGATGATAGGAAGCGTTCTTCTAATCCTCTGGTCGGCAGACAGGGTACGAAGAGGCCATCATCCTGTTCAGAATCCAAGTTTTAGTGCCTATTTCTTGCTAAATCAATTTACATTGGTTGGAATGAACGGTACAGTTCTGGCCGTCTGGATGTTCCGTTCTCCTGTTGGTCGTTGTTCAGAGCCGAGCAGAGCCAAGCTTCGACTGAGTGTCACAGAGATTCATGAACCTTGAACATGACACAGATGGTTCGGTGCCAACATAACACACCTTCAATTTGAGAAATGGAAAGAAAAAAAACATCTCTGATAAACTATCTCTTTCTTTGACAAGGGACCCAGGGGGGGTCCAAGTCCCCCCTCCCATTCCCGACCACAGTGGCAGTTCCAAAGGGGCGCAGGTAGACAGGAGAGTGGCCGGTGTTCTCAGGGCCTCTGGCAGGTGTGGAGGCTCCTGGCTGCCTTGCTGCTGCTGTGCTCCCCGGGGCCCCTCTGGGTCCTGCAGGCCAGCTCCTCTCCACAGTCACACCTCTGGAAGATCTCCAGGCCGTGGGCAGATTTCTTCTTGTGCTTGGTGCACACCTGGCCCTCCTTTAGCACAGGCTTGCAGATCTTGGACCAGAAGTGGCGGGCGCAGCACAGGCCCTCTGAGCAGTCCAACGAGCGCAGACAGCTCTCTCCCTCCACGCCTGCAGGAAAGACCAGAACCCAGATGAGATACGATTCACAATGCATCACGCTGTCCTTTTCCTAGTTTTACTACAGTGGATTACAATGTTGTTTTGTTGTTGAACTTCAGGTAAGTTCCTTAACTGAGAGAGATCAGTGAGCTCCTATACCTCTGGGTGTGCTGTCCTGTGTGTTGGTTCTGGAGGGGATCTCGACTGTTGAGTTGTCCTCCTGTATGGTTCCTACAGGTACCAGGTCTTCTGTGCCAATCTGGGGCACCATGTCTGGGTCAAGGGGAAGACACACTCCTGAGAGAGAGAGAGAGAGAGAGAGAGAGAGAGAGAGAAACAGGACATGACACATTAAACCATGTGGCAGAGCCTACACCTGGCATTTGAGCACAATTGCTCAAATTGAAAAGCCTTTTGCCAGTCTTCAAAGCAACAACGTTTGGAAGAGATGAGAGATGCTGTCTCGTGTAAAACCTTACCGTTACTGCACTGGTTGCCGGAGCAGCACATTGCATCGCGGGTGCAACGCTTCCTACGCCGCTTGCATGGGAGACACGCGCCTCGGGATGCGTAACAGAATCCTTGGTCTCCACACTCCTCGTCAGCCGCGCAACTCAGAGACTAAAACAATAACAATAATGTTAATTACACACTTCAAAACTGTATTCGCTGAGCCTATATATGTGGTCCTGTTGGGCTATATTTACAAATACCAAACAATAACTTTGTTGACTGATTAGGTTTTTATACCTATCACAATGGTATGAATAAAAAATAAAGTTCCGTTTTCTAAAAGTAGACCTCGGCAAGATTCTTACCTGTATGGGATCGATTGCCAGATTCTGACCGCCGGTGTCAAAGCTTGACTCATCCGGGCTCGCGCTAACCGGGTGACCCGCACCCGCCCCGCCGGGGGGGAGGCTCTTGATGGAGTTGGAGTTGAGAATCACGGATCCTGCGAGCGCAGAACCGATGCAACCGAGCACCAAGCTCATCACGGCAGAACAAACACACACAACCATCGTCGTTCAAAGGCTGATACCTTCAAAAGCACAACAAGAAAATCACGGGAAGATCCGTAGCCTAAAAATAAAACCGCAAGACGCTCGAGGGTCGGGATAAGACGCACGAGGAGAGCGCAGCGCAAAACCTCTGTACTCCAGTGACAACTGACGCTTCTTTTATATCCGTCGACTCGTTTGTGTTTCCCGCCCCCGGCTGTGCGTAACAAAAGACGGGGTGGAATTTCAAAGGCTCTGGGCTCGTGACGCATCGCGGAGGAAAACTACCCACTGACCCCCCCCCCCCCTCCCCCCCACCCCACCCCACCCCAACGTCCTGCGATGTTTGTGTACAATTAACACAACGGCGCTGCCACGAGTTGACATCAAATACACCTCATGAATACAATGGCACCATGCAATAGCAATAGATGTTGAAACTATGGAGTTCTGTGTCATCCACTGATGAGGATGTCCATTTCACCGGGGTGTAATGATATGCAACAGGCACATCAAGAACAGCTTTCCCGTTTGATTCTGTCATTAGACGCTGTGGAAATGGTAAGGCTATAATTTTTGCGTGCAGACCTACACTTAAAAGTCATTAAACCATCTGATCCGCGTCTCGGCTGGGGCCATTAGAGAGGCTGTATGCATGGGGCGTCTAGTCTTAAAGAGTTGGCGGCAACCAGCCCGGTGATCATTCATCAAGTCATCCTGCGCTCGTGCACGACATTCGATCCGTAATTGGAACGAGTTGGAACTTTGAAATGCGCTTGATTAAAGCACCGGGGGGAGCCGGGGGGAGGATCAAAGACGGATAGGCAAATAGCAGAAGAGTGAAAAGTTGACCGAATTAATTATCATTCAGGTTAAGTGCTTTAGGCTGGACTGATTAACACTGAATTTGCATCAGTCCTCCACTTAACGCAAAAGGCTTGTAAAATAATTAGTTTGCAGCGTCTCTTCCTTTGAAATCCCTCCCAATAGCACCTTTTGTATAAATCTATTGTGCAAACTCGAATGATGCTTAACAGGGCTAATGGGAGAAAACCTTTAGTGATCTTCAAGCAAATTTGTTTGTTTTTTTATCGGCAAAACTCCATCATATCCTCTCTCATACAAAAATGTAGACTACGAATAAATAATTATCCGTTATTCCATGCCGGAAAATTGGTAGTTGTTTGAAATAAAAATAAAAAACTGATCTGCAAATGCAACTATATGTAGATATTTTTTATATAAGTAACCCAATCCAGATTGTATAACTGAACAATTTACATTGAACTGGATGGGAAACTGATACAAGACCTGATTTAACACACATCGGCAGTCTATTTGATAACATTAAAGTAGTGAACCGTTGGAATTTGCAGGAACAAAATACTCTGAACGTTTTAACAGTTTCAAAAGTGCTTGGCAGACAAAAAAAAAAAAAAAAAAAAAACTTGGGAACCCTCCCCGGCTTTGAAGTTGTTGACAAGGGTTGGTTATAATAGACCACATACAAAACAAACGCTCAATACACTTCATTAAACTCGAATTGGCAGCATTCATGTCGATTCTTTGGTCTTTGGCCTTTGTTTTAATTGTACATCAGAAAGCCTGCGGTGGTGTAAAGTAGTGGCCTGTGTAGAGAGAGAGAAGCCTTTGATGGAGAGCAGATCAAAAGACAGTTGAACTCGCTGTCCTAATCGGACTTCATTCTCACAAACAGGCCCATTTGCTCGGCTTTTAGTGGGTCTTAACAGACATTTGTACTCAGCAAATTCATTTGGTTGGACGCCAGGTAATCCTTGTTTGGAAATGCCCTTGTTGCAGCTTTAATCAGTTCATGCTACAATAGACCCCCTCCTGTACAGCCTTGTCTCCCAAAGTGTTAAATAAATACACTATCAGTCGTGTTAGAATGGGAAAATAAAGGGCATGGTTGTTTAGTTTGGAGTCAAAGATGACACCTGGGGTGATCAGGTGTTCTAGGGTGAGAAGACACGTGTATCAAAGGGAAGGGATCCTGGTTCACTTTGTCAGAGGGTTTGATCACAGGATCCAGGCTGTCTGCATGATGATGGTGCCTGCAGGGGATCCACTTCCCATTCTTTAAAATGTCAGTACATTTAAGATAAGATAAGAAAACCCTTTCTTATCTTATCTGATAAGATTCAAATTGACCTAGGGAGCTGGCATACTAAATGAACCCTTACGCACACATTTTTCTGGATTAAAAGTTAGATTTTATTGTAAGAAAAGGCATATAAATATAGCTGAACAATAAAAAAGCAGCAAGCAGATTAAGACGACATTGTAGGGTTTGATTTAACCGTGTCATGCAAAGGTAACACAAGCGGCAGAATATGCTTTTTAGAGATGCCATTGAAATAAGGCACTATTTTTTTCTTCCTCAAAAATGTTATTAATGCCAATAGTCATGAAATTTCAAATGAGCGTGGAGTGGCTAGTTTCCCTCGACGAAGGGAAACTTTCCTGACAAACAAAAACAAATATTCAATTTGATATTAAGGACACTCATACTGAGTACAACATACTTTTCAATACATATCACAAAAATATAAGCACTAAATATTTACTTACACAAATATTCACCTCTGGTCCTGCAATAAATATGAAATATGTGTTTTCCAGCAGTACAATTGTCGAAGTGTGGCCCTGTGTGTTCGTTAAGAATGGCAAGATAATATGATTAAAAGGGCATGCTTAACGATTCAACCGAATAAAATCTGTATGTTCGTTAGTAATTGATGTTCCCTTCCAGTCATAAACATGCAAGTTCTCTTCGGTGTGACAATAATTAACGGCAAACTGTATTATTCCTCTCATGCTCCGGTGCAAGTTGCCCCCTTGTGGTATGAAACGGAACCGTATGCATCTCAGTCATTTCATGATATTCTGCATTTGTTTTCTATAGAAAGACAATATATTTCTGCCTAATGTATAAAAGACTAACAATTTTGTGCAACACAATGAGGCAAATCAATGTTTTAAAAACACTAAGAAGAGAACAAAGATGGCAAGTAATTTTCCAACATTACGAACGATATTGTCATTGTAAGGGAGGTGAGTGTGTATGTTTGCTTTTTATGTTCAAAAATAATAATGGAATATATATACAATAAAACATGGTATGTCAAATGAGCAATGATGTACACATTTTTTGTTGTTGATGAAAACGAATCCGTCCTGAACTGTTGCCAACAGTGACGTCAGTAAGGTGTTAGCATGTGATAGCATGAAGATGAATTTGAATATGCTACAAAAAGGGGAGTGCAGTTTCTCCCTCCCTCCCTCTCCCCTCTCTCTCCTCTCCCCCACCCCTTTTCTATCTCTCTATCTCTCTCTCTCTCTCTCTCTCTTTCTCTCTCTCTCTCTCTCTCTCTCTCTCTCTCTCTCTCTCTCTCTCTCTCTCTCTCTCTCTCTCTCTCTCTCTCTCTCTCTCTCTCTCTCTCTCTCTCTCTCTCTCTCTCTCTCTCTCTCTCTCTCTATCTCCTTCTCTCCACAAGGTAGAAAAAGGTCAGTTTGTTTCTGTCCAGGTCGGATGTTCCCTGGCAACAGAACCAGGCTTGTCTGAGGCTCCTTTGAGAAGGACGAGCTGCTCTCAGATGGAGGCAGACTGCTGTCGTTCAGGAAGCCCAGCCACCAGAAAGTCCACGGATGTCCTCCAGACGGTGGGTTAGGTGAGATGGAGAGATAGAGATAGGGGCTACAGACCTTGTGGCCGTGGGAGAAGGCATCTCGGTGACCCAGAATGTGGCAACTGTCCTCTGTCGTTGTCCATCTGTCTCTCCGACTGGCCTTCACAGTACTGAATGTCTGTCTGTCAGCCAGGTTTAGCAAGAAGGCCATCCTAAGTGTCTGACCTATAGGCTCATAATGCAAACTCAAGACCTAAACCCTAACTCTTGACCCTTGACCCAGGACTAGGCCCTAGGTGGACCCAGGCAGAGGTAATCCAGGTTAAGTTGGGGCCAGGTGGGGCCAGTAGCTGGGGGGGGGGGGGGGGGGGATATAGTTGAGGTCGAATGGAAGGCTGGCTGGCTATCTGGGAGGTCAGAGGTTAAAAGTCAGTGTCCCATCCAGAGTTGTCATCAGGAGGGGGGTCGTCACTGTCCTCCGGGAAACTGTCAAAGTTACTGGTATCCGTGGGCGACGAGACCTGAAGGAAGAGGAAGAAGGCGGGAAGGTTTAGCTGCGTCATAACGCTTCACACAGTGCAACCTTCTAACCTGGTTAGCGGAGGAAAACTCACGTCAGGGATGATGGGTGGAGTCAGCGTCCCTTTCCTCAGCCCCTCCCAGTTAAACCCTTCGAACCATCTGAGAGAGAGAAGAGGAAGAGTGAGGTGGGGGAACTTTCCATTGCACCTGTGGTCCTACTGATCTTCTGAAAGCGTTCCTACTGCGATACCAAGACTGACGACAGGCTTGGACTTACTTGTGCTTCTGAATGTCCTTCACTCCATTTTTCAAGTTCCCCAGTCTCTCCGATGGATTGTCTCTGTCAGTTGGAGATGTCACGGATTAGAATTAACGTCAAACCGACCTTCAAGTTAGTAATTTTTTTTCAAAGACGGTGCATAAGTTACCTGCATAGTTTCTTGATTAAATTGGCAGCATTTTTTGTGATTTTCTTTGGGAATTCGATCATGTCAATGCCTCTCAAGATGATGTTGTAGGTCTTCATGGGGTCAGGTCCTGAGAAAGGAGGACTGGAGAACAGGAGGAAGGAGAGGATAGGAAGGAGAGGAAGGAGAGTCGGTAAATGATGTAAATACGATATATATACGTCTCCAGCAGGGAGAGGTGCAGGTTGAGAGACACTACCTTCCTGTCAGGAGCTCGTACATCAGGATGCCTAGCGACCAGTAGTCGGCTGAGATGTCGTGGCCCTTGTTCAGGATGATCTCAGGGGCCACGTACTCTGGAGTCCCACAGAACGTCCACGTCTTCTTCCCAAACCCGATCTTCTTGGCAAAACCGAAGTCCACCTGGAGTTATTATCAGAAATTAGGACAACCAATGAGCTCTGTCTGTGTGTCTGTTTGTGTCTGTCTGTCTGTCTGTCCTCCTCACCAGCTTGGCGTATCCCCGGTGGTCCAGTATGAGGTTCTCTGGTTTGAGGTCTCTGTAGATGATCCCTTTGGAATGCAGGTAAGCAAAGGCCTCCACCACACAGGCTGTGTAGAACCGTGTGGTCGAGTCCTCAAATGAACCCCTGGGAACAGGAGGGACAACACTGTAAAGACTGTGTGTGTGGGTGTGTGTCTGTTTGTGTTAGTGTTTGTGTGAGCTTGTGGCTCAGTGAAAACAACTATGAAAGTGTGCGTTTTCCTGTTTACAGTGATGTGTGTATGTACAGTTGTGTTTCTGCATTAATTACTTGTTTGTTTGTATATTGTTGGGAGTGTACGATGCGGTGTGTGTGTGTGTCACCCTACCTGTCCCGCAGAATGGTCCATAGTTCTCCTCCCAGACATGCCTCCATCAACATGTACAGGTACTTGCTGTCTTTAAACGTCCGGTACAGCCTGGAGAAGACAGGAAGTTCACGTCGTGAATAGCAGCAACAGCCAGTCTAACTTCCTGTGACAGGTGAGTTGTGCTGTCTGCTGTGATGGAGGCTTGTTATGCTGCATCGGTGACGGCTCACTCAGTGTATTCAGCCGGTCGACGGTGACTGTTTAGCGTACCTGACAATGAAGTCTGAGTGGGCCTCCTGCATGATGTGTTTCTCCGAGCGGATGTGTTCCTGCTGCCTCGTGTCCACGATGTGTCGCTTCTTCAGGATCTTCATCGCAAACGTCTTCACCTCGTCGCTCTTCAGCTGCACCTGGAGGACCAACGCACCACAGAGTTAGAGCGTCCGTAATTCCCACGGATCCAGGCACCGAGCAGGAAAACATTCGGTTTCTTTTCCGGAGAACATTCCGTGAATTTTTTAAAGACAAAAAAAAAAGTTGTGGAAAAAAACTGTTCTTCTTGGGGCTCTTCTCTCTTCTTTGGTTGGATTAGGTGCATTTCTATAGGCATCTGTACAGCTCTCTGTGTCACTCGTAAAGAGGGCTGTATGAATATGATTTGATATGGCCTCAATGCGGAAATCTCCCATCAAGGTAACCCCACGGCTGTAAACACGTCGTGTTCCTAGGTGCTAACTGTGTTACGGTTGATCTATTTTCAGCATGGCTGCTATCTAGTGCAGTCAGGAATAGTTCATGACTCATGGTCTAAAAAGATTCCAGAGGAGAGGGGGGAAAGGGTTGGGGTTTGTGGTAGGGAGAAAGGCTGGAGATGGGGAAAGGTAGAGAGAGGTTGGAGAGAGGCGGACAGGGGTGGAGAGGGGTTGGAGGCAGACATCCTTCACATTGCGTCTCGGGGATCTGAGGGATGTCTTAAATGTCCCCGGGTCATCTTTCTACAACCAGGCCATGGAGCGAGGGGTGTCAGATGTAGGGTGGTGGTGGTGGTGGCAGGGGGCCGGCAATGCGGAAAGGCCACCTTGTTTTTTCCCGCAAAGGGAGGAGCCACAGTGCCTCATATAGCCCTGGGGACTAGGAGCTGCACAGGGGGATCTGGGGGTGGGTGGGGGGGGGGGGGGGGGGGGAGCGCACAGGGGCATCCCTTTTGGGGGGACAGACCTAGGGCTTTCCTTCCTACTGGCTGAGGATTCCTTTCGGGACAAGCCGCAATGCGGCGAATCTCTGCCTGCCTGCCTCCCCCACCCCCCTGCTCATGTGACTGGACATGACAAGGGCTCAGGATGACCACAGCTTTGCATATGGATACTTATGAACTCGGAACGCAAACTCAGTAACAACAAATTGGTTCTGAACTGACCTGCCCAAACGTTTGACTGTTGCACTATGACTGTTTCAAAGCTGGGTTACAGCTCATTATGGGATGCCTAACCATGGAAATGTCTGTTGGAAAGTCCAAACGTGTGTCATTTATCCCTGTAAGAAAGTGATTTCTTCGAATTCATCGGAAATGTCAGAGACGGACAGACACAGACACACGCGCGCACCCACGCACGCACACACACACACACACACACACACACACACATACACACACACACACACTGGATGCGCGTACGCATCCAACAGCACAGGTAACAGCCCACAGCAGAGACACTCTTACCAGCTCGACCCGTCCAAATCCTCCGACCCCGAGCGTGTCGATGATGTTGAAGTCCACCAGCTTCAGGTTGGAGAAGAAGACGTTCTCCGCCTCGTACCTGCATTTTTTGAAGTGGAAGAAGGGGAACTTCTTAGAGGTCTGGATGGAGTAGGTGATGGGGAAGGAGAGGGGAGGCGAGGGGGCCGGGAGGCTTGACAGCCTCTCTCTCTGTTTCCGGGCAGGGACCGGGATGAGCTCGCGCATGTCTGCTTCTCTGCGCTCGCACCACGTCCAGCGGTCAAACACGAGCAGCCTGAGCAGGCTTGCAACAGTCAGAAAAACGGTCAGCAAGCGCTGGCGCCAACCTCCGAGCGAGCAGGCGGCGGCGGCGTGAGGTCGGTTCACGAACAGGTTCGACACAGCGTCAGAGAGAGTCCCATGTGAAAGCTGGAGCTAAAACGCCATTTCCAGCTCACATGTTGGGGGTCCGGGAGTAAGGGGGCCCGGGGGCGGAGGGGCGTGAGGTAGGCCAGATCCTCGGAAGCCGTGTGCATGTATCAAAGTCCTGACCGCTCTCCAAATCCACGCGGAGGCTGTCCGACGCCAACTGACTCTCAGATCCACATCTGTAGAGAGTCTCCTGGTATAAACTTAGTTCCCCCCGCAGTCTCAGCTCCAAGGTACACAACAGTAAGCGCTCCACCTACAGCAGATCTGGGTGCAGTGAGATCGGATCTCTATGAGCCAGGGTAAGGCTGGCTGTTAGATGGGTCTGGGTGCCAAAACAAAGTTCGACTGTGCCTGTCGCCAGGAGCCAGAGGGTACTAATACTGCCACCGTGATCCCTGCGGTATTTTTACCACGTGGACACTGTGTGGGTGGAAGTTACCCCAGTTAGCGTGGCTCACACACCTCAACCCCCCTCCCCCTCTCTCTCCCCTACACCCCCTGACATGCACACCATCTAGCACCCAAACCAATGACATACTGAGCTGTGTGCGCATTTGACAGTAACTGCTGGGTGCTGCCTTCCAGACAGAGAGAGGAAGAGAGAGAGAGAGAGAGAGGGAGAGAGAGAGAGGAAGAGAGAGAGAGGGGGAGGAAGAGAGAAAGTGAGAGAAAGTGAAAGAGAAATAGAAGAAAGCTACAGTGAATATGATATTGGTTCTCTTCCATAGCAGCCGGCGGTAGGAGACAGATGGAGAGACGGAAAGAGACGAGAGGTTGTCTCTGAAAGCACTGACATACAGTACTGACCACCAAGTCAAACGAATCCCCGACTCGGGTGGAAATCGGATCAACAGCAGATCATGCAGGATTAAAGATCATCCTTACGTCAGGTCCAGCACTGAGTATCATCGTTGGGCAGTCTTGTGGCCGAGTGGTCAAGGCATTGAATTAGTGATCGGAAGGTTGCAAGTTCGATTCCCGGCTAAAGCAACGTAACTTTATGTCCTTGCGCAAGGCACTTCACCTTACTTTCCTCACGGGGAATGTCCCTGTAGTTGCTGTTAGCTGCTCTGGATAAGAGCGTCTGCTAAATAATCATCACCCGCCCTCAAGTAGAGCTTGAGGAGAGTAACTCTGCAGTACTTGCAGTCTATCTGCGGCTCGGTCTAAGACACATGCTAATCTCACTTAAGAGATGCCTTGATATCTGAGGGAACCAAACACTGAGCATAGAGAAGGTACTTGTTGAGGAACACCTTGAGCCTCCTATTCAGTGATGTTTCTTAATCTTGTTTCTCTCCTCAGAGTGTGACCTAGAGGAGGTTGTGTAGCTGTCAGTGTGATTTCAGTGTGTAGCTGTCAGTGTGATTTCAGTGTGTAGCTGTCAGTGTGATTTCAGTGTGTAGCTGTCAGTGTGATTTCAGTGTGTAGCTGTCAGTGTGATTTCAGTGTGTAGCTATCAGTGGGATTTCAGTGTGTAGATTTCAGTGTGTAGCTGTCAGTGTGACTTCAGTGTGTAGATTTAAGTGTGTAGCTGTCAGTGTGATTTCAGTGTGTAGATTTCAGTGTGTAGCTGTCAGTGTGATTTCAGTGTGTAGCTGTCAGTGTGATTTCAGTGTGTAGATTTCAGTGTGTAGCTGTCAGTGTGATTTCAGTGTGTAGATTTCAGTGTGTAGCTGTCAGTGGGATTTCAGTGTGTAGCTGTCAGTGGGATTTCAGTGTGTAGCTGTCAGTGGGATTTCAGTGTGTAGATTTCAGTGTGTAGCTGTCAGTGTGATTTCAGTGTGTAGATTTCAGTGTGTAGCTGTCAGTGTGATTTCAGTGTGTAGATTTCAGTGTGTAGCTGTCAGTGTGATTTCAGTGTGTAGCTGTCAGTGTGATTTCAGTGTGTAGATTTCAGTGTGTAGCTGTCAGTGTGATTTCAGTGTGTAGCTGTCAGTGTGATTTCAGTGTGTAGATTTCAGTGTGTAGCTGTCAGTGTGATTTCAGTGTGTAGCTCTCAGTGTGATTTCAGTGTCATCTAGACCAGTCGTTTCCGACACTGGTCCTCAGGGAACATCTGTCCTGAATAACCAACACATCCGATTCAAACCCTAATCCAGGCAGGTGTCTGGATGGATGGAGGAAAGGAGGAGCCACAGTGTGCAGGTTTCAGAGATGTAGATCTGGTTCATGGCCAGCTGGAAGGTTTCGGATCATCAGATTTATGAGCCTGTTATTCTGACCACATGACACTTAAAGGTGATGCCAAACTGCCAGAGCAGAAAGTAATACAACACCAAATATGATCTTTAGTTGGACCTACGTGTTTTTATAACATCCATTTATCTTTTTTTAACCCCACTGAGTTTTACCAAACAAACAAAGCTGCGACGATAGATGAATTATCTAGACGGTGTGCAGCTCGTTTCAAAAAGCCACTCAAAGTCCACTCTTATTACAGACAGTGACACCCTTCTAAATGACAACTCATGCTAATGCCAACCCATCAGCAGGGAAAAACGGCAATCTACTTGCAATCGCTGATGACTCCATTTCTACACCCGTGTTTGTTGTCGGAGCGTCTCTATGGCGACGGCTCAGCCATTATTTCACGCTTAGACACCTGTTGTGCGTGTTTGTGTGAGTGTGTCCTGTCTGCTTGCCCGATGCCATAAGAGGAGAGAGAGAGCCTCGTCTCAGAAGCAGGTGTGTGTGTGTGTCTGTGGGGGGGGGGGGTAGGGGCTGGAAAGTCATGTGATATGAGTAGTGGGCCGGTGACAGGGGACCAGGCAGGGTGAGTTTTGGATGAGGCTAGGTAAAGTGTGTGCTCTAACAGTGTACAGGGTGTACTGCATATATCCATAACATGTATGTTGCCGGTGTGTGCGTGTGCATACCTATGTTTATGCCTTATTGTTACAACTTGTGTCTGTGTGTGTGTTGCTGTTCTGTATGTCCATACTGATGATCTTCAGATCCCTGTGTCCTAGAGTGTGTAACCTTGAAGCTTGAGGACACTAGGTTGTTTATGAACCTACTTTTGAAATACACACACTATCCCCCTGCCCTGAACTCACAAGTTACATTTACAGTTATTCATTTAGCAGACGCTTGTATCCAAAGCGACTTCCAGAAAGAGCGTTGGATCGGTCACTGATCATAGCAATGTGATATTCCCTAAACATAACGGGTTCATTGATTATGAGACATACATTGTGAGAAGTGCCAAGCGAAGAACCATAAGAGCATTCAGCTGAACGAGTTTACAAATTCAAGGTAGGCAGCTCCGACGGGCAATACTGTACTTGTAGTTCTGCCACGTTCACCCTTAAAAACACATGTGACCGCTGATGAAGAGTAAGACGTCAACGGTGAATTGTTTTATTACTGTCCGTTTGAAACCGGCAAACTTGATTTGAGCACAGCTCTTTAGATATACTAATAACTTAACTGGAGTGCAAGCTTCGTAAGAAGCAGTTAAATACACCACAAACGATACAAAATCCAACACGTATGTTTAAGTTGGTTTATCAGCCCTCTGGTTAATGCAAGAAACTTCCAGTCCCATCTATGATACCTTCACGTGTGGAAAGTCCCCTGGCCGAATCGCAAGGAGTGTGTTTAAGACTAAATCACCACATTCCTCCTTCCACTACTCTGTCCACACACACACACACACATCCACGCGCACACACATCGCATTCCTCTTACAACCTACTACGGTCACACTCGCACACGAACACACATATAAACACACGCTCACGCCCGCACACAGTACATTATACAGTATATGTACACACGCGCGCGAGCACATGCACACACACGCAGCTGTCTAAATACGGGCTAAGACCCCACCTGGGCCGGCTATAGAGTCATCTTTAGGGGTCAGCGCACCACTAAGACATGGCTACTGAAGTTGGACCTCCGGCTACACACACACGCCACACACACGAGGCCCTAACCTACGCACACGCCGCGAGCACGCTTCAAACACACGCCACGCAAGGCACACACACACACTCTGTCCGTTTCCCTCTCTGGTACGCACACTGCAAACACACTTTCCGCACACACACAGCCAAAACAAAGCCTTCGCCAGCTGCAGGTGTGGAGGGACAAAGCAGCGCGTTTGACCTCGGCACGACCCCTGCTACGACCCCTGACCCCAGAGACTCTGGATAACCCTGGTCAGGGTTATCCTGTCACTCCAGGTTACCTCTCCCACAGCGACCCCCCTCGCTCCCGCGCTCAGCTCCCAACCTAAGAATGTCACGCATTCCATCCCCTGATCCTCTGCTCGGTGGAACACAACATCTGGGCATTCTCGAAACGGCCTCGGCCGGGGTGTTGTCATGCAACCACACTTCTACTCATTCACCTTCGCCGTACGTTTATCAGCAACAGCAGCAGTTCCATAAGGTTTGTCAAAGGAAATCGAATACTTTTAAAAATTTAATGTAGAATATTATAATATTAATTGGATTTGTATTCATTTGAATACATTGATAACATTCATGAACAACATGTAGACTAATTGATATCTATCTGATGAATTAACACGTAGTTTGAAACGTGTTAAGGGGCCAGGTTTTAGACTGATAGCTACAGTATGTCGGTGTGACTTTTGTGTTATGCAGAGCATCACATGTGCACACACACACACACACACACACAGTCCATCACTGTTCAACACACACGCACACAGTCCACACACTCCAAAGAGCCTTGTGCTCTCTTTAAACTCCACCGGACTGAATATTGGTCCCTGCCCCGTCTTCTGATTGGCCAGATGTCGGTTCTGTGCATGGTGATTGGATGTTCGGTTATGTCCCCCCCTGTAATGCTGTGAGAGTCAAGGTTGGGGTCAGGTATGAGAGAGAGATGCTCCACAAGCATTACTGGTGCCAGACCACGAGACAAGGACTCCAGTATACGTTGACATGCCACATATATCTATTGCGTGTGTGTGTGTGTGTGTGTATGTGTGGGGGGGGGGGGGGGGTTACGGGGGGGTTAATGGGGGTTAGGGGGAGTCAGAGGAACAGCCCACAACAACATATCGTCGGCCGTGACCGAACTGACAGACAGCTCTTTCTACGGTAATGGCCGACCCTCCGACATTGACAGTACAGCAACTTCCTGTCCCACCAGCGGCCTTGACGAAGGTCTCAGTCTATTGTCACCCTGTCGGGGGCGTGCTCGGTGGAAATGCCAGCGACAGTTATAAACGTCTTACATAAGTGACTCTCGATATACTGTTACTAGCATCGCCATGCTAGCTCACTTGCTAAGCCCCCTCATGCACACTAACAACACAGGATATGGATATGTTACATTGCCACGCACAGATGGTTAAACCGTAATGGACATGTGTTAAGAACAGGGGTGGGCAATTCTAGTCCTCGGGGGCTGCTGTCCTGAAGGTTTTAGATGTTTCCCTGCTCCAGCACACCTGACACTAATCATCAGGCTTCCACAGAGCTTGATAACGACCCATTCATTAGAATCAGGTGTGCTGGAGCAGGGAAAAATCTAAAACCTTCAGGACAGCGGCCCTGGAGGATCAGGATTGCCCACATTTGGGTTAAGACATCCTCCTCGCGAAGGAATGATGCAAAAAAGGAGAAGAAGAAAAAAAAAGAGTGTCGCCTGCAGTTCAGTGTCGTGAAGAAGACACCAAAGTGCTCTGAGTACTGAAAGTGGAACAGGAAAAGACGGCTTTAGGACCTTCCTCCCCCCCCCACCCTTCTGTCTGATGGTGAAGCACGCTGTGTACAGTCACCTTGGGATGGGTGGAGAGGGCGGGTCAGCTAACCCTCGCTGCTGTTACTTATAGAAGCTGTTTATGCCTGCCACCCTGCCACCTTGACATGCTAGCACCCCGCCTGGCGCTCAGCGCTGGTAAACAACACGTGAGCTGCAGGACGCAAAGTAGGGGAAAGAGGAGGGAAAGAGAGAGGGAAGATGGAGGGGGGGGGCCGGGGAAGGGGACGGGTACAGCTGTTGAGGGGAGGAATGGATAAATAGAGAGAAAGAGAGAATTGGAGCAAAAGACAAAAAGAGGGAAAAAAGTGAGGCTTGGAGCCAGAGAGAGGGGGAGAGGGGTGGGGGGGGGATACCATGAAGTTTTCGAACTGTTCCACACTAGTAGGCAGAAAGGAGACCCCTTGAAGTGGTCATCAATCCACATGGGTGGGGGAGAGGGGGGTACCAGGAGTGCAGGGGGTGCAGGGGGGTGCAGAGGGGGGCATCCCTGAGTGGTCCACATGTCCAGACTAGCTACAGAAACTTGGTGACGGCAGGGTTAAAAATATGGTCAGAAGTCATTTCAAGGAGTCATTCCAAGGAGGCATTCTAAATCTGGGAATCATTTCCAGGAGGGAGTGGAGACCCATGGGTTTGGTGTAGGTGCTAGCTCAAAGGTGGGCACAAGACAGGGGGATAGCAGAGGGGGATAGCCCAGAGGGACAGCCCAGGGGGACAGCCCAGAGGACCAGCCCAGGGGTATAGCTCAGGGGGACAGCCCAGAGGGACAGCCCAGGGGGATAGCCCAGGGAAACAGCCCAGGGGGACAGGCCAGGGGGACAGCCCAGGGGGACAGCCCAGAGGGACAGCCCAGAGGGACAGCCCAGGGGAACAGCCCAGGGAAACAGCTCAGGGGGACAGCCCAGGGGAACAGCCCAGGGAAACAGCCCAGGGAAACAGCTCAGGGGGACAGCCCAGGGGAACAGCCCAGGGGAACAGCCCAGGGAAACAGCTCAGGGGGACAGCCCAGGGGAACAGCCCAGGGGAACAGCCCAGGGAAACAGCTCAGGGGGACAGCCCAGGGGAACAGCCCAGGGAAACAGCCCAGGGGGACAGCCCAGGGGAACAGCCCAGGGGGACAGCCCAGGGGAACAGCCCAGGGAAACAGCCCAGGGAAACAGCCTAGGGGAACAGCCCAGGGGAACAGCTCAGGGAAACAGCTCAGGGAAACAGCCCAGGGGGACAGCCCAGGGGACAGCCCAGGGGGACAGCCCAGAGGGACAGCCCAGGGGGACAGCTCAGGGAAACATCCCAGGGGAACAGCCCAGGGGAACAGGCCAGGGAAACAGCTCAGGGGAACAGCCCAGGGGGACAGCCCAGGGAAACAGCTCAGGGGAACAGCCCAGAGGTACAGCTTGGAGGAACTTACACACCATGAGAATAGGCTCATGCCCTCTGAGTCTGTTGCGGCTTGTCCCCTCTACTGTCACATGACCAGGGTGACAGCCGACACCGCAAGACACACTGAGGGCATGAGCTTTTTCTCATGGGACACATAGCTGTCTGAGAGAGAGAGGGAGAGACAGAGAGAGAGAGAGAGAGAGAGAGAGAGGGAGGGAGAGAGAGAGAGAGAGAGAGAGAGAGAGAGAAAGGGAGGGAGAGAGAGATAGAGCGAGAGATAGGGAGAGAGGTTCAGCTCGAGGGAAACTGTAAAAAAAAGACAAATCCGCAATGTTCCAGCAGCAGTCCTTCAGGTCAAGGACTGCCGCTTGTTATGTTTCCTGTCCTAAAGTGTGTTTCCTCAGGATAAGGTAGCTATTTTGAATCAATTTCAATGCTATGCTAAATCATCGGCTAATTAATTGTACTCTGTTGGAAGAAACTGCAGTAGACGTGTGTCAACTTTCAGTCACAACTCTAACCACTAGAGGGAAGACTTGTACAGGGTTCACCCACACTGCCAGAGCCTAGTTAAAGGAGGGTACATTTCTGTATTATATTATTTAAAAAAATATATGTTCTATACCCCCAAAAAACACTAGTTATTGCTAGTACCACCTCAAATTCACTGGTGTAGTGGTGACCAAAGGGATAACTATATATATTTACGTTTTGTCATTATTTTTATGAATTTTTGCAGACCCTCTTATCCAGAGCGACTTAAAGTATAATATAATATGTAATTATGATTATTAACTAATATGATCATTATTATGAATATACATATATGTATACATATATACATATTCAAAAAAATTGTTAGGATGTGAGTATCCTGAGTCCATAAAGATTAAGTGGGTGTGTTTCCTACAACTTTGTTTCCATCCAGCTGCTCTGTTAATTCCAGCTCTTCCATGTTCCTCACTAAGCAGCCCTGGTATGATGTAATACCCCAAGGAGGTGTCGTCTGACTGGGACATTACTGACTGATGACACAGCCTAATGACAAGGCACTGTATGGTCACTGGACACACGCACACGCCACACACGCGTGCACACTCGCACACACACACACTGACACACACGCACTGACACGCACATACAAAGATCACCCCAGGAGATAAAAGGCACGGATGCACATTGGTCTAAGGTCCAGATGGGTTCTTTATTCCTCAGGGAGATCCCTCCACACAGCCTGTACCCCTCCACACAGCCTGTATCCCTCCACACAGCCTGTATCCCTCCACACAGCCTATATCCCTCCACACAGCCTGTATCCCTCCACACACCCTGTATCTCTCCACACACCCTGTATCCCTCCACACACCCTGTACCCGTCCACACAGCCTGTATCCCTCCACACACCCTGTATCCCTCCACACACCCTGTACCCCTCCACACAGCCTGTATCCCTCCACACACCCTGTATCCCTCCACACAGCCTGTATCCCTCCACACAGCCTGTATCCCTCCACACAGCCTGTATTCCTCCACACACCCTGTACCCCTCCACACAGCCTGTATCCCTCCACACACCCTGTATCCCTCCACACAGCCTGTATCCCTACACACAGCCTGTATCTCTCCACACAGCCTGTATCCCTCCACACAGCCTGTATCCCACTAGAACTCTCCTCCTGCTGATGTACAGGCACACAGTAAGGCTGTCACATGCAAAACAACATGAATGGAAATAATGGATGAATAGGGCAGAGTATTGAGTGAATAATGAAACAAATGGACTGAGGGTTGGGAGCAGGGTGGGAACTAGCGGTTCCAGCCAGCGGTCCTCAGCAGATAAAGTTCAGCGCGCTTCCAGCAAAGCCTTAACATGAGACACCTGTACCAGGGCACAGATTGTGTTTCTAGAACAGTCTGGTTCCGTAAGTCAGCCTTATAAACACATCACATAAACATGCCTGCTCGGTTACACGGGGGTCTGAATATGCAGCAAAGGTCACGGAAATACAACCCACCACCACCACCACCCCCCTCCCCAACCCCACCTTTTTTGGATTCAATATGCAATCGTGGGGATGCCGAGTCACCTCTTGTCGGATGGATCCTTTCTTACAGAGGTCTAGGGAGATTCGGAAGGATTATGTTTAGAATCTCCATGTAACCGAATACATTGGAAGCGATTAAGTTTTAATTTTTATCGAAAGTCCGTCCAGTGGAGTTAATTATAGCCAGGGGGGAGTTCGAGAAGCAGAACTATGACGATTGCGTAAGAGGTGTGGATGAATGCGTGAATCGGTCTGAAATCCCATCGGGCACTGAATACCCAAGCCTTAAGAAGACAAATGGAGCTAATTAAGCAGTTTTGGGAAAGTGTTTGAGTTTTAATTGGGAGTGTGTGTCTGTGTGTGTCTGTGTCTATGTGCGTGTCTGTGTGTGTGTGTGTGTCTGTCTGTGTGTGTGTGTGAGTGCGTGCTATGCTGTTCTTTCTTTGCCTTGGCACCAGCATCCTCGCAGGATGAAGGAGACAAATGGAGCTAATTAAGCAGTTTGGGAGTGTGTGTCTGTGTGTGTCTGTGTCTATGTGCGTGTCTGTGTGTGTCTGTGAGTGTGTGAGTGCGTGCTATGCTGTTCTTACTTTGCCTTGGCACCAGCATCCTCGTAGCCTTTGTTGGACACATCTTCCAATCCTCCAATCAGATGCTTGAATGAGCTGAGGGAGAGAACAGGGCAGCCAATAAAAACACGGAAGAACAGGAAATCGAAAGGCATATTAAGGACCGTAGACGTGGATCTGCATCGTGTGTCAAGACTCGCTGAAATAACTTTCTGGAAGCAGGGGAAGCAGGAAGTATGCAGACCTCCTGGACATGGACAGAATGCAATCTGTGTGTGTGTGTTTGTGCACGCGCGTGTGCATTAGGCTCATAAATAATGGAGGTAAACAAAGTGGCCTGTCTGGCTAATCGGGTAGACTTCCTGACCCCGGTGTTGTTGATGCACACAGTTCTCCAGCAGAGGGCAGCGCAGCAGCAGGAAGCTGTCTGACCAGTCACAGAGGCAGCTCTGATTGGAGAAGAACGTCACTGGATGTCTTCGTTTTGATCCAAAGCGATGTACAAGCGGGCAGCGTTGAACTCGTCACCTCTTTGACCAATCAAATTCTCCAAACCCTGAGCCCTAACCTATCCCTTATCAGCGTATCCGCACAGAGAACTGTTGTGGAAGGCTGTGTCCTGGTGTTAGGATCTGCGTGGCCTGCGCTGTCTAGACTGACTGATCCTCTTGTGATACAAGACACCACCATGGTTGTTGCACGTGCGGTTGATGGCGTGAGAGTCTCTCCTGCAGTGCTTCAGTTCAAACCGGTATCTCCCTCTTAGCGGTGCCTCTCAACATGGTGCCAGGAAGATGGCACTGCCGTACAGTATCATCAATATTATAATCTGAAAAAAAAACGTATGGGATGAGGTGAGGGAGGAGAGGGGGGAGAAGAGAAGATGGAGGGGGGGGGGGTGTCAGGAGAGGAGGAGGAGAAGGTGGAGAGAGAAGGAAGGAGGAAAGAGAGGGAGGGGGACGGGAGGGAAGAGGAGAAGAGTGAGGGGGGGAAGAGAGAGAGGAGGTGGGGGAGGAGGGAAGGGAAGCGAGAGTGGAGTGGAGGGGGGGGGGGGGAGAAGGGGAGGGGAAAGGAGGGGAGGCGAAAGGGGGGGTGCGGGGGGTTTCTGATAAAGGAAATGCATTATCACAGCTAACCTGATGGTCTGAATGAGAAAGATGCAATGCAAGATGAATGCTGCTCTCTGACTGGCGAATAGAAAGAAGGGGGGGAAAAACGGCTCCGAGCATAATTACATCTGATGGCAGGCTGCACTCAGGTGCTCTATTCTTTCATAAATTATTGATTTGTTCCATCTTTCCCAATTATCACAAGATGGATGACCGTGTGCGCAGGAAACAGACACAGATTCATCTCCCGGGTCAGTATTTGGTTTGTACAGGAAGAGAGGAGATCTATGTCAAATGAATTGAGGTCAGTATGAATGTTGTAGCAGCTTTTTAAGGGAAGCCATCTTGGGAGGGGTGTCATATTACTGGATATCCTATAGTGATGATGAAGGTTATCGAAGAGGACGGCTTGCAGAGTTTTACTGTCTGTTTCATGGAGGGTTCTTGGGGGGGACTTTTACGGGCCCATCTGTTCAACAGCCTCCCTCCCATCCCCGAGAGAGCTGGAGGGCCGGGAGGCTGTAGAGGGGCAGCAGGCTGGGGGGCTTGTAGGGGCAGCAGGCTGGGGGGCCGGGAGGCTGTAGGGGCAGCAGGCTGAGGGGCCGGGAGGCTGTAGGGGCAGCAGGCTGGGGGGCTGTAGGGGCAGCAGGCTGAGGGGCCGGGAGGCTGTAGGGGCAGCAGGCTGGGGGGCTGTAGGGGCAGCAGGCTGAGGGGCCGGGAGGCTGTAGGGGCAGCAGGCTGGGGGGCTGTAGGGGCAGCAGGCTGAGGGGCCGGGAGGCTGTAGGGGCAGCAGGCTGGGGGGCTGTAGGGGCAGCAGGCTGAGGGGCCGGGAGGCTGTAGGGGCAGCAGGCTGGGGGGCTGTAGGGGCAGCAGGCTGAGGCGCCTGCATATTCTTCTGTCTCATATTCTTCTTCATCCCTCCCTCCCACTCTCTGCCCGCCTCTTCCTCTCTCTAACTCCGTCTCCTTCTCTCTGTCTGCTGTTCTTTGTCAGCGGGTAGTGTGATGCTGTGGTTTCTCCCCCAGCATGCACCAGTGTTAGGGAGGATGTTACAGCAGCCTGAAGCTGTGAGAGATGCCCCCTTCTCCTCAAATGACCACTTACCCTCCAGGGCCTCCCTCCCCTTCCTACCCGTCTGTCTGACTGTATCTACGTTTGTGCCGAGCTTCCCCAGATACAAAAGCATGTGGACATCAAAGGTTAAACAGATTATTTACAAACTTTATTGGTTCGGCGACCCACGCTCGCTATCCGATTCCGCCTCCATGATTCAGAAGCATTTTTTTGCTTTTATTGGACGACCGGACTAAAAGGGAAAGTCATAAAATATTTACAGACCGACCATTCCAATAAGGTGAACCGCTCAGTCCATCGCAAACTGGAACAAACGTCACACCGCCAACTTTAACACCGCCAGATGAAGATTCTTATTTCACGACTTGGCCCCTGCTGAATCCCCCACGGCGACGCGAGGCTCGCTGACGGATAAAAGTATGTTTTGAGTGTGAGCACCTAAATATAAATCCTGACCCACATATGTGTGTTATTCCTGGAGCGTTCTGATGGGAGCCTATCTCCAAGCTGCGGTTCTTTCCGGAAGGGGACGAGGTGATGGGATTCATGCAGGCTGGAGCAGCAGAGCGTGGAGGTGACCAGCCCTGGAGACAGACTCTCTGCTGTAGGATCCAGGTCACAACCTCGGCCCTGAGTGATGCAGGAGTGTTTATGGGTATGGACGTGTATGTATACAGAGCACGTGTGCGTACGCAGGTGTGTGCGCGTGTGTGTTTAGGACCATTAGTAGACCGGAGAGCGAGTTGGTGACTGAATGTCTGGCCTTCTGCAGTGTTGCGTTCCGTCTGTTTGCAGACTGTTGCTCTGGGCTGGTTGGGACAAGGGGACATGGAATTGCCTTTTTTTAGCCCTGCATCAACACACACACACACACACAGAGACAGACAAACCCACACACGTACACACACACTCTCCCATGTTGTTTATATCGAGGACTGATGCCTAGCTGGTGTGTGCTGTGCTGCCTAAAGCATCCCCCCCCCTCCCTCCCTGCTTCCCTGCCTCCAGAATGTCTCAGCGGGCTGGCTGTCACTCTAAACAGCTGGTTCTCTCTCTGGCTCACTCTCTCCGTCTCTGTCTGTCTGTCTCTCTCTCTCTCTCTCTCTCTTCTCTTCTTCTGTCTCTTCTTCTGACACTTCTCTGCTTTCTCCTAAAAGTGTATCCACCAATTTAGTTTCTCTTTTTCTTTCCTCTATTTCTGCCTCTCTCTCTCTTTCTTTTTCCCGCGTTGCAGCAGCTACTCAGTGGGACGAGCTGCGGGGGAGCAGACGGGCCAGACTCACTCTCTGTCGATGACAAGGCAGGTGACGGCTTCAGCTGCGATGACGTTGGCCGTCCTGATGTCCTCCCTGCAGAGCACACACAGAGAGGGCTCAGAAACACATCCTCAGGAGGAACACACACACACACAGAGAGGGCTCAGAAACACATCCTCAGGAGGAACACACACACACAGAGAGGGCTCAGAAACACATCCTCAGGAGGAACACACACACACACACACACAGAGAGGGCTCAGAAACACATCCTCAGGAGGAACACACACACACAGAGAGGGCTCAGAAACACATCCTCAGGAGGAACACACACACACACACACACACAGAGGGCTCAGAAACACATCCTCAGGAAGAACACACACAGAGAGGGCTCAGAAACACATCCTCAGGAGGAACACACACAGAGAGGGCTCAGAAACACATCCTCAGGAGGAACACACACACACAGAGAGGGCTCAGAAACACATCCTCCGGAGGAACACACACACACACAGAGGGCTCAGAAACACATCCTCAGGAGGAACACACACACACACACACACAGAGAGGGCTCAGAAACACATCCTCAGGAAGAACACACACAGAGAGGGCTCAGAAACACATCCTCAGGAAGAACACACACAGAGAGGGCTCAGAAACACATCCTCAGGAGGAACACACACACACAGAGAGGGCTCAGAAACACATCCTCCGGAGGAACACACACACACACAGAGGGCTCAGAAACACATCCTCAGGAGGAACACACACACACACAGAGGGCTCAGAAACACATCCTCAGGAGGAACACACACACACAGAGAGGGCTCAGAAACACATCCTCAGGAAGAACACACACAGAGAGGGCTCAGAAACACATCCTCCGGAGGAACACACACACACACAGAGGGCTCAGAAACACATCCTCAGGAGGAACACACACACACAGAGGGCTCAGAAACACATCCTCAGGAGGAACACACACACACACAGAGAGGGCTCAGAAACACATCCTCAGGAGGAACACACACACACAGAGAGGGCTCAGAATCACATCCTCAGGAGGAACACACACACACGCACACAGAGAGGGCTCAGAAACACATCCTCAGGAGGAACACACACACAGAGAGGGCTCAGAAACACATCCTCAGGAGGAACACACACACACACACAGAGAGGGCTCAGAAACACATCCTCAGGAGGAACACACACACACAGAGGGCTCAGAAACACATCCTCAGGAGGAACACACACACAGAGAGGGCTCAGAAACACATCCTCAGGAGGAACACACATACAGAGAGGGCTCAGAAACACATCCTCAGGAGGAACACACACACACACACACACACAGAGGACTCAGAAACACATCCTCAGGAGGAACACACACAGAGAGGGCTCAGAAACACATCCTCAGGAGGAACACACACACACAGAGGGCTCAGAAACACATCCTCAGGAGGAACACACACACACAGATACTGCTCACACACATGCGCAAATACTAAATATACACAGTAAGCACAGTAAGAAACTAATCCTTAGGAGTAACAGACAGACGTGTATGCATGTGCATATTTAGTGTATGCAGTCAACACACAGCGATCAGAGACCCATATTTGGTAAGAACACACACGGTCAATCATATACTGTGAAAAATAATTCCCAATGTACGCACACAAGCCTTCTGAAACACAAGCACTGAATCCCACACACAGCAGGAAACCAGACCATCAGAAAACCACCACACCAACAACCTTCAAGCGAGTAACAGGGCCAGTCAAACCAGGACAGTGGTCACCTAACGTTAAATCAAAGAGGGGTCACTGTGCAGCCACTCCCAGCCAACAGGCCCAGCCCCAGCAGGAGAGCTCGTCCCCCAGACCTACTCCTTCCTGCTGTCCAGCCCTTCACCAGGGTCCCCTTCACTGTCAGAGGAAGACGCTTCACCGCTGCTCCGCTCGGACTCCGAGTCTGTGATCTCCATGAGGCTGGCGCGCTGATCCATGGTCTGTCAGAAACACAAGCCCCTCACACCTGCGTGGTGTGGGATTACTTCAACGCTCATAAAACAACCACTCCAAAACTCTCACTGTCTGTCTGTCTGTCTCTCTCTCTGTCTCACCCACACATGCTCTGGCACCACTACAGACCCTGTGTTTGAGTGCTGGGAGAGGGAGAGGGGGAGAATGAGAGTGAGACAGAGAGGGGGAGAGAGAGAGAGGGAGAGGGAGGAGGGGTGAGAAAGAGAGAGAGAGAGAGGTAGAGGGGAAGAATGAGAGTGAGACAGAGAGAGGGGGGAGAGAGAGAGAGGGAGGGAGAGGGAGGAGGGGTGAGAAAGAGAGAGAGAGGTAGAGGGGAAGAATGAGAGTGAGACAGAGAGAGGGAGGGAGAGAGAGAGGGAGGGAGGGAGAGGGAGGAGGGGTGAGAAAGAGAGAGGTAGAGGGGAAGAATGAGAGTGAGACAGAGAGAGAGCGAGAGAGAGAGAGAGAGAGAGAGGGCGGGGGGGGAAATGAGAGAGAGAGGGAGAGAGGAGCGAGAGAGGTGGAGATAGATGTTCTTCACACCATGAAACAACAGCTGAGGCATGACAGACAAACGCACTGACTGACCCACTGACGGACAGTCAAACCAACACAGATCCAGGTGCCCCAACTCTGTCTGTGGCTGTCTGACAAATAAAAGATGATCTTAGCTTATCCCTCTAAAAGTTACAGCTATTCAATGATCTCAGAAATGCACCTCCTTGAATAGCTAAAGTAGCTAAACATGCTCAGACATCAAACCCCGGTAACCGTTCTAACAGGGAAGCCCCCTCCGGAGAAGCCCCCTTCAGAGAAGCCCCCTCCAGAGAAGCCCCCTCCGATCACCCTCCGTCTTCCAACAGATCGATAAAGAGAGCGTGAGAGAAAAGAGCCAAGAGATGAAGGAGGAAGAGAGATCAGGCGGAGGAGGGAAAGACACTGAGACTGAGAGAGAGGGAGAGGAATAGAGAGTAGGGGGGAGAGATACTGAGAGAGAGGGAGAGGAATAGAGAGGAGGGGGGAGAGATACTGAGAGAGAGGGAGAGGAATAGAGAGTGGGGGGGAGAGATACTGAGAGAGAGGGAGAGGAATAGAGAGGAGGGGGGAGAGATACTGAGAGAGAGAGGGAAAATAAATAGAGAGGTGAGGGGAGAGATACTGAGACTGAGAGAGAGGGAGAGGAATCGAGAGGTGGGGGGAGCGAGAGATAGAGAGAGAATGGAAGGAGGGGAGTGAAAGAGAGGAAGACAGGGAGAGAGGAAACAGAGAGGGGTGGTGGGAGAAAGCCAGAGAGAAAGAAAGAGTAAAACAGAGAGAGAGAGAGAAAGAGAGAGAGAAAACAATAGAGAGAGTTTGGCGACTTGGAGAGGCTGCTGCTTGATTGTGGGATGATTATGCACGCACTTTAAAACATCAATCTAATAGCCCTAATTAGCTTTAATTTGACTTAACAAGATGTTTTGTTGGAGGGAGATGCGAAAGTTCACTCAGTATATAGCCTCCTCGACATCAAAGCTCGACAAGCCTTTCAACCTCGGCTCCACTGTCTCCCGTTTCACACACACACGCACGCACGCACACGGACACGCACACTCGTAGACAACCGCGAGCCCACGTGCACAGAAAACACACACACTCGCAGACGAAAACACACACCCAGTGTGTCACACGTAGACGCAGCCACCGCGTACGCCCACCGCGTACCCCCCCCCCCCCACACACACACACTTTGACACTTCCCTATTCATGTCATGCTAAAAACAGGGCATGTAAATACTTGCTAAGATCGAGCCTATTGTCCAGGGTAAACACACTGCTCTTGCCACCTGATTGACTTGCTAAGCGCGTCACGTGACGACGATGATGAGCGCAAAGTGGAGGATCAAAGACTTCAGGAGTCAGGAAGGAGGGGGGGGGAAACAAGAAGAAAATCAAAAAAACGGTATGAAGCTCTGATCTTATCCTTGTCGTCTCCGCGACGGCGCACTCACGCTTAACACACATCAAAGCTTCAGACCCGCAGGTAGAATGCAACCGACAGGATGTCGATACGGCCGGCCTGGTCGACGAGAACGTTCCGGAATCAAACGATCTCTTGTTGTTTTCGCTGTCAGGAAAACTGAGGGCGTTTGGGAAAGTTGTTTGTGACATTTCCATTTATTCATTTAGCAGACGCTATTATCCAAAGCGACTTACAAGCGAGAGCATTACAGAAGAGATTCATTTACTGAGCACAGCAACTTGATAGACCCCAACATAGCGGGCGTCTAGGTTACAAAACACACATCATGAGAAACTGAACAACCTCAGGGCAGACCTCAGTGGGAGCTACAGGAAGGAGGAGGGCGCTTCTGTAGTCTGCTGCTCACTGAGGAACATTCTAGAACTCGCTGTGAGGTATATTATTGTTACTTGCTCTCCTACAGGTACACACGTTTGAGGTTCATGTTATTCAGTTGTTCATTCATTAATTTTCTTCCGCTTATTCCCGTTAGGGGTCACGGGTGACTGGAGCCTATCCCAGTTACTTCAGGGCCGTAGGCAGGGCACACCCTGGACTGGGGGCCAGCTAGTCGCAGGGCTATCGCACGGACATTGACAGACAACATAGAGACATCCATTCACTCACACAGTCATACACTAGGGACAATGTTTTCCACACAATGTCCAATTAACCTACCACATGCATGTCTTTGGACGGTGGGAGGAAGCCGGAGTGCCCGGAGAGAACCCACGGTAAACACGGGGAGGACATGCAGACTCCACCCAGAGAAATCATGGTCGGGCCCGAGATTCGAACTCATGATCTCCTTATTGGGAGGCGAGAGCGCTAACCGCTCTGCCACCGTGCACCCATTCAGTTGTAACTTGTTTAACTGAACGCTCTTGTGGTTCTACCCTTTGGCAGTTGTTTGGTTCCCCACAATGAACGCTTCATGTTCTGGCTGGCCGCAATGTACGTTGTCATGACGAGATAGATATATAGAGATGGAGATATATATCGGTGACCGATGCTCTTTTGTAAAGCTCTCACTCGGAAGTCGCTTTGGATAAAAGCGTCAGCTAAATGAATAAATGGAAATGTGGAGTACACACCAGGGGGCGCTGTTTGACACAGTGTCAGGGCACGAACCCATAACCACAGGACTAAAGACACACATGCACACACACACACACACACACACTCTCGTTCTCTCTATCACTCATACACACATGCACATCCGCGCACTCTCTCTAACACACGTGTAACACTCACTCTCACACACACACACACATACCCCCCCAAGTGATATGGTTGTAAAAAAGGCCTCAGAACTGAATGAAGTGGATCCCACCTCACCTCCAAGCTGTCAATCATCACCATGACAACCGAGCGAACCTGGAAGGCTTTTATTAACCTCTCCACGCTCATCAGATTAGCAAGGAGCTTTACTCCAGGTGTGCGTGTGACAGACTGGCCCTGTCCATCAGGTCGGTAATAAACGCAAATTGACCCAATATCTCTCCCCCTCTCTCTGTCTCTCTCCTCTCTCCCCTCTCTCCCCCTCTCCCCCTCTCCCCATCTCCCCTATCTCTGTCTCTCTCCTCTCTCCCCCTTTCCCCTCTCTCTGTCTCTCTCCTCTCTCCCCCCTCTCCCTTCTCTCTGTCTCTCTCCCCCTCTCCCCTCTCTCTGTCTCTCTCATCTCTCCCCCTCTCCCCTCTCTCTGTCTCTCTCATCTCTCATCTCTCCCCCTCTCCCCTCTCTCTGTCTCTCTCCTCTCTCCCCCTCTTCCCTCTCTCTGTCTCTCTCCTCTCTCCCCCTCTCCCTTCTCTCTGTCCCTCTCCTCTCTCCCCCTCTCCCCTCTCTCTGTCTCTCTCCTCTCTCCCCCTCTCCCCTCTCTGTCTCTATCATCTCTCATCTCTCCCCTCTCCCCCTCTCTCTGTCTCTCTCCTCTCTCCCCCTCTCCCCTCTCTCTGTCTCTCTCATCTCTCATCTCTCCCCTCTCCCCTCTCTCTGTCTCTCTCCTCTCTCCCCTCTCCCCTCTCTCTGTCTTTCTCATCTCTCATATCTCCCCCTCTCCCCTCTCTCTGTCTCTCTCATCTCTCCCCCTCTCCCCCTCTCCCTCTCTCTGTCTCTTTCCTCTCTCCCCCTCTCCCCTCTCTCTGTCTCTCTCCTATCTCCCCTCTCCCCCCCTCTCCCCTCTCTCTGTCTCTCTCTGTCTCTCTCCCTCTCTCTCCTCTCAGAATCAATAAGCTTCCTCTCTGTGATTGTGGATTCTTTGACCCAATTCATTCAGTTTAGAGCTCTGTAATATCCACCCGCCATTCTCTCTCTCTCTCCTCTCTCTTATTATCTCTCTGTTACCGTCTCTCCTTTTTTCTCACTTTCTATCTTTCTCTTTTACGATCTAATTCACTCTCTCGCTCATCCTCTCCTCCTATCTTTCTTAAATACGCACACACACACACACACACACTCGTGCCCAGTTCCACTCTGCCGTGTCTCTGCTTGTCGTCAGAGGCAGCGATGGCAGACAGGGTTGGAACGTTCCTTTAGGACTCAGCAGGCTTGTGCGCGCTCAAACATCTGGTCCAGAGGTTCCCCCGAAGCACCGCCGCCCCCACCATGCGCATGCCGCGCTGCGTGTGGGGCACCAACTGCTCAGCGGGGCACCAAAGCAGGGAGGGGGGGGCACCGAAATGGACCGAAATAAAAAAGATGAGCTCACCCCTGCAGAGCCCTCTCTCCGAACCAGTCCCCCTTCCCCAGCGCCCGGAGGTATACTGACTCGCCATTGGCCGATTCCTCTTTGGTCACGGTGACCTGTCAGACAAGGAAGAGCACACGATAAGGGGGGTTAGTGTGAACGAATGATTGAAATGTGTGTGCGCGTTCGCATGTGCGCGCGGGAGTCTGCGTCTGCGTGTGCGTCTCACCTTGCCCTTGCTGATGATGAAGAAGGTATCTCCTCTGGCTCCTTGTCTGATGATGTACTCCCCATCTCCGTAGTGAGTCTGCCAAAAAGCAGAGAGCACAGCTGACACACCCGCCGCTCACACACACGCGCGGTGTGCGGAGGAAAATGTGGATGTGGAAGGAGGTTATGAGACAGCAGTAGATTACCGATGTGACACTGTCACCAAGATGAAGATGACCTAACTAGCTTCTGCTAAATGAATGAACGTCAATGTAGATGGTCTCCTCTGCAAACGCACCCCTAGCTTTATCAACCTCTCACATGCAGCCCTGACCCTTCCGGTATCTTCTATGAGACCGGAGCCAAGATGGAGGAAACCACATCTAGGCTCGATACTTGGAGGGATTAAATCCGGCCTTCATCAAGGTCATCAGGTGCCGAGATGGACAGTCATCGATCCGCCATCAGCTCCTCCTCTCCGCCTCCATCCCTCCCTCTTTCTCCCTCCAGATCATCTCTCTTTCCTCCCCTCTCCACTTCACCCTCCCCACTCCTCCATCACCCTCTCCTTCTTCTCCTCCCTCCCCCGACCTTCCTCCCTGGACCATCCCACTCCCGACATGACTCCTTCATCAGTTTTTTCTTCCTCTTTTTTTTTCCTGGAGAGCACATCTGCTGGAGACACTGCCGGATAGATGTGTGTGTGTGTGTGTGTGTGGAGGGGGGGGGTTCTCCTGATGCAGAGATACCGAGAAATCACATCACCGCGCGCAGGTACACACTCACACGCGATTCATTCCCTCTGTCTCTTTTTCTTTCTCTGGCTCTTCGTCTTTGTTTCTCCTAATATCTTTCCTGCCTCCCCCTCTCTCCCTTTCCCCTCTCTCTTGCCATCTTGCGACGCACACACACACACACACACACACACACGTGGGCACACTCTCGCTTTCCCCAGCTCTTGCTTAAACGCACATACGCACACGCAAGCGAACAGACGTGCGCGCTGGCGCCGCGCATCCGCCGAACCCGCAAAAACCTCGACACCCCCTCGCAGACGGAAGGCTCTCGCGTGGATAAACTCCGACCCCCGCTGACCTGCCAGCCCCTGTTCCACGGGGCCCTGAGCATTGTGGGAACTCCTCCCTGACGCCTTCCAGACGAGCTCCACCATCGCCCCTCCACACCGCCCCCCTGTAGGACTCACGCATGACGCCCACCCCCCCCCCCCCCCCCCCCGTCACACAGTACATCGCCCACCCAAACGTCCTACATCAAACCCCCTTCTCCCACCCTACAAGCTGCACGCGGCATCGTGTAAACGCTCTAAATCACCCTCTTCACTCCCCCTCCCGCTCCGTCTTGTCCTGGGTGTCAAATAAAAGACGCGTAAACATGAGCGTACGTGATCCATCCTGCGCTACCCCGAGGAAACGCTCTGTCCTGGTCCCTTGGCTGTCTGCCTGCAGACACACTCTGGACCGGGCTCGCTGCTCCACGTGGACCAGATGGAGCGAGGAGAGGGAGGAGAGCAGGAGGAGGAGAGCCCGAGCAGAGGCCAGAGAGGAGGGTGGAGAGGGAGGAGAGAGGTTGGGAAGAAAAGAGGTGACAGGACAGGAGAGAGATCAGGAGGAAGTGACGCAAGAAAATGAAGGAGAAAGAGAGAAAGAAAGAAAGAAAAAGAGGGGAGAGAAACCAGAAAGAACGATTAAAGTGTGGGGGAAGAGACTACTTTTTGTTTTCCACTTAAGACTAAACGAGTCTCCTCCCCTCCTGGACACTCTCTGTTCCAGCTGCTCCCCTCTGGCAGGAGGCTGCGCTCCATCAGGACCAAAACCTCTCGTCGCAAGAACAGTTTCCACCCATCTGCTATTGCCCTCTTCAACAGGTCCAAGGACTCCCAATGACATTAACAATCAACACCCCCCGCACCCTCCATCTAGTCAATCCCACTGCACTTTGCACATGCCACTTTGACACGTGATCACTTTGATCCAATCGCACGACTGTCTACAGAGTAGAGATCGATGGATAATTTAAGGGGAAGCATGATCTATTTACCTGGTCCTGAACAATGTTAAGGTCCAACCAATTGAAAGCAACCACCTGTACTTACGTATGTGTAGGTGTGTGTGTTTGATCATGATTAACGGACACACACACAGACTGTCAGAAGATCGGCTGTAGAACACAAAGAGACTCTTTGTTCTTCAAACTACACCGACGTAAAACAGAGACCCGTTCGATGATCAGCCTTTTCTGTTGTGTTTTTCAATGTCATACGAGTCCTGAACCAAAGAACGTTTACATTCATTCACTTAGCAGACGCTTTTATCCAAAGAGACTGGCAAAGAGAGAAAGTAGAGGTAGTCGTCCTTGAAGTAAAAAAAAATAAAAATAAAACACTTGCCTTGAGAACATGAAATGAGGTCTTTCCTTCTCCAGAAAGCAAAGCTAGCAGCAACGTGCAATGCTGCTGTCTGCCATGGTTAGTTGAAGGGATGGGAGTTTAAACCACTGTCTGGGCATTGTCCTACAGTTATCTGAATAGGCAGCGACAGCAAGTGTGTGTCTGTGCATGCGTGTGTGAGTGTTTGTGAGTGCGTGTGTGTGATTGTTTCTGTGATAGGATATCAGAGTATGTGTGCGAGTGTGTGTGTGCGTGGGTGCGTGTGTGTATGTGTGTGTTTGGGAGCCTGTGTTTGGGAGCGTGTGTGTATGCATGTGTGTGGGACTGTGGGTGCGTGTGTGTTTGCGTGTGTTTGGGAGCGTGTGTGTATGCATGTGTGTGGGACTGTGTGCGTGTGGGAGTGTATGCGTGTGTGTATGAATGAGCCTGCTCATCCGATGTCAAACACCGGCTTTGATCATACAGCACCACTGACAGTATAACCTTAATGGATGTCAGCCTCCTCTGGTGAACACACACACACATACACACACATGCACACACACACAATCCTACACACACGAGTGCTAAGAAGGTTGATGCTCGCTTCTGTGTATGCTTGGCATGCTCAGATATACTTGCTGTCTGGTTGCCTGCCTGCTGGCTTGTCTGTCTGTCTGTCTGCTTGCCTAACTCCCTGTCTGTCTGTCCGCATGCCTAACTCCTTGTCTATCTGTCTGTCTGTCTGTCTGTCTGTCTGCTTGCCTAACTCCCCTGTCTGTCTGTCTGTCCATCTGTCCGCTTGCCTAACTCCTTGTCTGTCTGTCTGTCCGTCTGTCTGTCTGCTTGCCTAACTCCCTGTATGTCTGTCTGTCTGTCTGCTTGCTTAACTCCCAGTCTGTCTGTCTGTCTGTTCGCTTGCCTAACTCTCCTGTCTGTCTGTCTATCTGTCTGTCTGTCTGTCTGTCTGCTTGCCTAACTCCCCTGTCTGTCTGTCTGTCCATCTGTCCGCTTGCCTAACTCCTTGTCTGTCTGTCTGTCCGTCTGTCTGCTTGCCTAACTCCCTGTCTGTCCAGCCTGTCGACTGATTTGACTTTAATCAGCATGAAAACATATTTCCTAACCGGTACAGGTCAGGGACATTCTCTGTGCTATGGAGAATACCAATGACTGGACAGACGCACATGCACACACACACATACACACACAGACCCACACATACACACACAGACCCACACAGACCCACACAGACCCACACCGCTACCCCACTTTGCTATGATCATTACACAGTCAGTTTGCTTTGATCAGTCAGACAACAGCAGAGAGAGACCAGCAGAAAGTCACCAGGAGATGAGGAGAGACCAGGACGCAGAGAGAGGAGTGCTATTATCAGTTTGAGCTGTTTTTCCTGCTCAGTACTCACCTCCTCCAGGACATCAGCCAGCTTGCTGAGAATCTCCTCTGTCAGACCCTGGAATGTCGGCACACTGTGAGGGAGAGAGACAGAGAGAGAGAGACAGAGAGAGAGAGAGAAACCGAGAGAGAGAGGGAGAGAGAGAGAGGAAGAGAGAGAGGGAGAGAGAGAGAGACAGAAATAGTGAGAGAGAGGGACAGAGAAAGAGAGAGAGACAGAGAGAGAGAGGGAGAGAGGAATTGGTGGAGAAGAGAGAGATTTTGGATTGATCTGGGAAGCAGTGAGGGTCTCTGGTTGTATCTGGCTTTGATAAACACCAAGCCCCACAGACGAAAGCTTCTTGGACCACATTTGTGCCCTGTACCAGGAAATGTTTCGAGAGGAGCTTTGAGCCATGCAGCAGCTGTCAATCATTCTTAGCTTTCTAAAAGCAGGGTTAGAGGTGATTTAATACACCTCACAAGACACATACACACACATTCCAAAACAGGGACGGGGTTCGCTGATGTAAATAGTCGAGCTTTTATGCAAATTGATGCTTTGCCGGGACAGATGTGAAGATTGATGGGGCGCCGTACAGCTGCCTGTCTCCTGGGCTGCATGCTGACTGACAGACTGAGGTGATGGAGGGACGGAGGGACGGAGGGAGGGCTTGATTATCGCTCATTAGGAAGCCACGGAATCTCAGGAGGCGAGAGAGCGAAAGATGGGAGATGGAGGAAGAGTGAGAGAAGGACAGAGAGAAAGAGAGAGGGGAGCTTACCTTTGAGAGAGAGAGAACAAGAGAGAGGGGGGGGGTGCTTACCTTTGAGAGAGAGAGAGAGACAGAGTGAGAGAGAGAGAGACAGAGTGAGAGAGAGAGATAGAGAGAGAGAGAGAGAGAAAGTAGAGAGAGATGGGGAAGTGGTGGGTGCTCACCTTTTGAGGAAGTCCATGTGCTCCGCATGTTTTATCAGTCCAGTTCTCATCATGATGGTCTGGAAGCACTGCCTGTCTATGGCCCACAGGTTCACATTGGTCAGGGCTGGGGGGGGGGGGGGAGGGCATGGGGAGAGAGAGAGGAGGGGGGGGGACGTCACACGTAGAATTGACTGGAACAAACCATAATGCAAACACAGTCGACCTGGGTCACACAGCGTGGAAGAGAACGAGAAGGTAGAGAAAAAGAGGAAGGGAAAGAGAGAGATGAGGAAGAGAGAGAAAGCGAGTGAGGCGGGGGATCTCTACGGATGTAGCAGAGCCCTGTAAACTCCGTTAGGAACATTAGTAGAACCTTTCTGCTTGTCTGTGCGCTGGTACCCCTGTGGAACGAGTGGAGAACGTTCTGATAGAACCATCCTAGCTGTCTCTTTAGATGTCCTCCCTGACATGATACCCCACTGACCCCTCTATCGTGTTTACCTCTGAATGGAGACTGCACACCTGCACCTCACTCGGCACACACACACATCACCACCAACGCACGTTTACACCCACACACCAACACACACACTTTCACCCACACACGCATTCTTATACACACACACCAACACACATTGCAATTCACAAAACCAACACACACACATTCTTAGACACACAGACCAACAACCACAGAAATACACAAAACCAACACACACACACACATTCTTATACACACACACCAACACTCCCACTTTCACACACACACACATTCTTATACACACACACCAACACACGCAGCAATACACAAAACCAACACACACACATTCTTAGACACACAGACCAACACACACAGCAATACACAAAACCAACACACACACACACACACTATCTCATCACTATCATTATTTGATGCGCACACACCGGTGTCTCAGGCCACCTTCGTCTCCTATTGTGTGTGTTGTTGGGATGTGCGTGGGGAGATGCTTCTTCCCTGATGATTATCAAATGGCAGAGGTATAAATAGACCTTCATGAGGGGTGTGACACACAAACACGCATCCACACCCGTGCACGCACAAAAAACAGGCACGCAAACGCACATGCGAACACGTGCACAAATCCAAGTTCCTCTCACACACTAAATGATCACGCAAACCCACACGCACAAGCACCACTAAAAGCGCACGCACAAACGCGTCTGCGCAGACACACACTCGCACACACAGAAAGACAAATGCCAGACAATTTAGTTCAAACAATTTAGCGTCCGGGAGGTTCTTATCGGCAGTTTCAATTAAGGCTTTCACCCTGAATTCCACTGGGGCGAATCAGCTACCTCAACCACAAGCGCCATAATGATCCTGGCCAATCAGCATTCAGAACACAGCGCACGGCCTCTGCTCGGCTGAAGGGATCAAGGAAGAAGAGATTAGCTCATTGAAAACAAGGAGGAGGTAAACCAAATGAGAGAACCATCGTCCCCGGCGAGGATCTGACCTTGAGCCTGAGTCTTGTTCTAACGGGAGGGATGTGAGAGCGAGTCAAGGGTGGATTGGCACGGAGGTCGCCGCGGAGCGTTTTTCGGACTCGTTACTGAAGCGTTTCCGTCTCGGAGTGACAGGGAGCGCGCTGATCGGAGAGGGGTTTGGGTGTGCGAGGGTGTACGCCCATCAATGTCACACAAGTGCACACATATGTACACACCAAGGCACGTACATTCAGACTAACACAGTCTGTCTGTCAATGTGCCTGTCTGTCTTTCTGTCTATCTGTCAATGTACCTGTCTGTCAGTGTGCCTGCCTCTGTCTGCCTCTGTCTGACTGTCTGACAGTGTGTGTGTGTGTGTGTTAGTTTGCCAGTGTCCTGCTTGTCCTCATCTAGAGAGCTGGCGAGACCCACAGCTGCAGTGGAATCTAATCACCAAACTTGTGACCTACCGACTGATTGGAAAAGAACTCATGTTTCACTCTGTTAGAATCCAAACAGGATGGATGATTGATTAGCAAACACTTCCTCGCTCGCTCTCCTTCTCGTCTCGTTTCTCTACCTCCTGTTTTTGTCCTGGAAATAAAAGGCTATAGCGTGATGCTTACAGACGTAGAGACAGACAGGCAGACAGCGATAGAGACAGACAGGCAGACAGAGATAGAGACAGACAGGCAGACAGAGATAAAGGCAGACAGGCAGACAGAGGTAGAGACAGACAGGCAGACAGCGATAGAGACAGACAGGCAGACAGAGATAGAGACAGGCAGACAGAGATAGAGACAGGCAGACAGATATAGAGACAGACAGGCAGACAGAGACAGAGACAGACAGGCAGACAGAGATATAGACAGACAGGCAGACAGAGATAGAGACAGACAGGCAGACAGAGATAAAGGCAGACAGGCAGACAGAGGTAGAGACAGACAGGCAGACAGAGATAGAGACAGGCAGACAGAGATAGAGACAGGCAGACAGAGATAGAGACAAACAGGCAGACAGAGACAGAGACAGACAGGCAGGCAGACAGAGATAGAGACAGACAGGAAGACAGAGATAGAGACAGACAGGCAGACAGACATAGAGTGGTAGTGGTGGCGGGGGCGTGGGGGTGGGGGGTGGTCACTCGCCTAATCTGATCCTAAATGTCAACACGTAGTCCAAAGCAGCACTTCCAACTGCGGAACAGGTCGGTAACCACGGTGATGCAGCCGACCCCCGACCCCTGTTCAGAAGCAGTTTGGAACGTCCTCTCAGGAATATTCATGAGTCAGCGTTCTGAGCTGTTGTCCTGGCCTTAACTTGGCCATCTCCATGAACCCAACCCTGCTGGGTGCTGCTGGAAGTCGATCCCTGCAGACCAACCTGCGGGCGGTGGTGGACTGGTGTGGGTGTTAGCACGTAGCCTGCTAATCACCGTCTGAAGCCTGGTGAGAATCTATTGAGTGGCTTTAGAAACTGCTTTCTATCAACTAGACACATTCATCACTGAGGGAGGGAGGCAGAAACAGAGAGAGAGAGAGAGAGAGAGAGAGAGAGAGAGAGCATGTCCATCATCTATGTGAAGGACAGTGTTAAGGAAGGAAAGTCCCACTGGCTGCTCATTCTATTTATCTGGCAACAGGAAGTGGTGATAAGGCGTTTCTCTGGAGTACACACTTCAGATGAGTCAAGCCAATCATTCCTAAACGCGTTTCTCTTCTCTCTCTCTCTCTCTCTCTGTATCTGTCTCAGTTTGTCTCTGTCTCTCTCTCGCTCCTCTCTTCTCTCTCTCTCTCTCTCTGTTTCTGTCTGTCTCTCTCTCTCTGTATCTGTCTCAGTTTGTCTCTGTCTCTCTCTCGCTACTCTCTCTCTCTCTCTCTCTCTCTCTCTCTTTCTCTCTCTCTACATGTCTGTATCAGTTCAATTCAGAAAAGGCTTTATCGGCATGAAAGGCATTTGTAAAAAATATTGCCAAAGCAACAATCCAATCCAATAACAGCGGTTGAAGAATGTCTAGCAAACATTCAGCTGAACATTGATGTGATGGGGGGTAGTGTTGGGGCGCAGAGCGAGGGGAGGGGGTGGGGAAAAAACTGTCTCACCTCATCCAGGTGGCATGTCACCAGGTCGATGAGAGACCACAAAGAGCCATCCTTCGCGTGTGTGTGTTGCCCCATGTGTGTGTGAGGTAAACAACAACAAAAACAGAACAACTAACCTAGAATATTAGGACGAAGCTGCTTCCTGTTGGCAGAGAATAACAATGTAGCGAGGGACTGGAGGGCCAGGAATAGGCTCCCTGGGGCCCTGCCGGAGACAACAATACCGTGGCTATCTGGATGTTTGCTTGCATGAGGCCTGGGGAACATTCTAGAACGCATGGAGTTCATCATGTTGACAACATAACCCAGAGACATGCTAAGTGTTAAAAGAAAAACTACTACTTAAAAGCCAATGATGAGTTCCTCTCGCCACCCATCATGAACTGTTCACGATCTTACTGTTAGTTCGCGTCAGGTAAAAGGTGAAAGTTCATGCTCGAGGCTTTCGACCAATCAAATCTTCACAAAATTCAGCGGATGTGTTTGTCTGTCTCACTCGAATGTTTGTCAAAATCTATCAAATCTAGGAATGCTATGGACGTTCATGAATGGCTCCTGTTAAGGAAGCTGATGTGAGGGGTCTGTCAAGATGAGAGAGGAAGCGAGAGATAGAGAGAGGGGGAGGGGGGGAATCATGGAGATACCGTTGATCTGAAGGGCAGAAGAGCATTCACCTTGTCAAGAAACTCTCCCTGGACCAAGCGAGGGCAGCATCGGACCACAGGGGCAAACAGAAGCTTTTAAAAGAACTACAAATCCCATCTCACCTGAAGGAGCTCAGCATGTCTCTCACAGGAATGTGCTATGACAGTCGTGAGAGTCGGAGGGATACTTTGTGTCAGTTCCAGTCTGATGAAAAGGTCACCAGGCGGGGCGGGACCTGCTGCTAAATGAAACAAACCCAAAGTGAAGAAGTGGGCCGCAGTAAGTAAGCAGCTGGTCTGTCCCTGAGGGGCTGGGAGTGCACTTCCTGTGCTAGGAAAGTCACCTGGGCCTCTAATCTGTCTCAAAGCCTGCAAATGGGTTTAATCTTTGTTGGCCAACGATTAATGGTGGTTACTGAACAAACCCCCTGATGGACATCATAGGCTCCCTAGACATGGCAGGAGAATAATGAGAGAGAGAGTGTGTGTGTGTGTGAGAGAGAGAGAGAGAGAGAGAGAGAGAGAGAGCATGTGCGTGAAGCCGTACAGATGATGCACTGCCTCAAACCTTTTAATGATTAGCCTTGAGGAGGCTGGAAACTAGCTGGTGCTTCATAAAAACTGGAAGCCTTTTGCACCTCCAAGAATTTTCGGTCGGCTGTGTGTGCGTGTGTGCGCGTGCGTGTCATCCTACAGTTTTCCACACACAGCGTCGGAGCTCAAGCTGAGCCCTGCCTGGCAACTCCAACACCAATTAGTGTCTGTCAGTCTTCCCTGACAGTCTAGGGGCCCGTCTCCCCTCTAAGCCTCCTCAGCGCAGCCTCCCTGGGCCCAGGTCGGCCCCTCTTACAGGGGGAGGGAGCGGGCCCCTAATTGGACGGCGAAGACAGGAGGCGGTGGAGCCCGATAAGAGGGGGAAGCCCGACGCTCATCCCATGTGACCGGCCGGAACGGCGGTCGCGATCGTCGTCAATCGATGTTTGCGTAAGGGGAGGTGGGCGTCTGGGTGGGTGGTGCGTTTGAAGGACGACCATCGTGAGCTGTTGTTCTGTCATTAGCTTTGTGAGACTAGCTGACTTTGGTCAACTGAGGGGAGCCCGGAGTTTAGAACCAGGACCTGACCTTTTTTAGTGTGCGTGGGGAACCATTATGTCTCGGTGCCAAAGAGCCACAAGGGTCATAGTTCCAACTGCAAAAAGAGAAAAAATCGTTCCAACTGCAAAGCTTTTGGTTACCGGGTGAGCCCAAATCTACACAAAGAAAGAAGTACAGGCTGTTACAAAATCTCCCACTCTTCCTCCAATGTCCCACTTTCCGTCCGTACCTCCCTCTTCCCGTCTTTCCCTCTCCCCCTGTCTTCTCCTCTTTTCTTGATCTCTTCCTCTTATTCATTTGTCTATCTTGCTCTCTCTTCTTCCACCCGTCCCTTGACTCTTCCCCTAGTATCCTTCGCTTCCTCTCTCCACCTCTCCCACAGCACCAGTTCCTGTTCTGTCCCTTCCTCCTCCCTCTCTCCCTCCTCCTCCTCCTCCCTCTCTCCCTCCTCCTCCTCCTCCCTCTCTCCCTCCTCCACCTTCCTCTCTCACCCCGCTCCGCGTTACTTTGGGATTTCACCGCACAGCTCCAACCCCCACAACTAAATCTTCCTCCTTCCTCTCCCACCAAAGCCCTGTTCCCGTCCTCCCCTTCTCTCACTGTCACACTCTGTCACACGTACGCACACCCCCTCTCTGGAACGCACTCCTCGATCCACCCCCACCGCCTCATTCTGAACCATGTCACAGGTGAGGGCCAAGCTGGGAGGAATCCCAGTTATCTTGTCTGTGGGACGAACGCAAGCCAGAGGAGATAATCACCTCGGGGTTTCTGTGTGGGCGCGTCCTAAAGCGATCGCTTGTTAGAGAGGAAGAGATTGAGCGTGCGAATACGTGCGAGTCTGTGCGTGTGCGTGCAGGTGCGCACGTCAATAACTTCAGGCCATTTATCAGCCGACAAGACATCCCATATTACCTTCAAGGCGGAGAAGGTAATTGTAGCGAGAAGGTGGTTGTTGTCACTGTTCTGTGAAGAGGAATCCGTCAGCCCTGTGTGTGTTTGTGCCGGTGTGCATTCGTGTGTGTGTGTGTGTGTGCCACCAATTGTCACTGGGGATTCCGAAACCCTTTTACAACAAACTATCGGCCTGTGTCGGTGTCACTATGGCAACTAATTGAAATAGGAATTTTTATTTATTTACCTCGCTCGTTATTTTGCCTTCCTCCGTGCTAATAGGAATCATAACCAGCTCGCCAAGGACTCCCCTGTCTGGGGGGCGGGGGGGGGGGGGGGGGGGGGGGGCGGATTAGAGCACCAAACATTCATCAAACCTAAAACGCAGAACGCCTGTTCGGCACACGCTAATGAGGATGATGAGTTCAACGGGGGCGAAATTCGACTGCAGTGTCCTCACGGAGGTAAACCTCAACAGGAAGTGGATGACCAGACCAAACCTGATTGGGTTTCCTGTCTGTTTTCCTGTCGGTCCTCTACCAGCTGGGTCCAAGATCGCAACCTATCCAATCGTAGATGGGGGAAATCCTTTCTGTCCCTAGGTAACCCGCGCTCTGTAGGGAGGTCAGAGGTCAAGCGGATATGGACTTCGGCTGTGTCCACAAGGACCCGACCCTCTGGCCCTCTTCAGGGTGCGCTGGGCCCAGGAAGGGGAGAGGATAGAGGGTGAACCATCTTTTATTAATAACTCACTCAGACTCTATAGAACAATTCAACCAACCCCTGTGTTCTATTTATTGATTTATCTTTGAAGCCTGGTGACTTAAGAATGTGTGTGTGTGTGTACGTGGGCAGTCAGTATGCGTAAACTAGCTGTTGGCTGACGACGTCAAAAACCAGGGCCGTTAAAACTCCTTCTGTCCTCCCTCTCTGTCCGCCCTCCTCGCTCTCTCCCTCTCTCTCCACCCTCCTCTCTCTCGTCCTCCTCTCTCCTCCCTTTTCTCTCCATTGCTATTCTAAAACCTGAGGGAGTGGGCGGAGCAGAGAAACGGTGAGGGTCGATGTGATTGGACTCGTTCATGCAGGCAGTGGTTGGCGAAGGGTCAAATGCTCTGATTGGAGGTCTCTGAAATGAAGGGGGCGGTCTCTTAAACAGTCACCTAGGTGACCTTGAGGACATGTGCTGAATTCCAATGATGTCATCGTTCTCTGAGGAGTTCTTCTTGGGAGTCAGCCATAAAATATGAGCGTTCGCTCTCATGAAACACGCTCAGACATAAATACATCTCACAAATACTGTACACACAAACACGCGCATGCGCACACACACACAGGGTTCCGAAAATGAAGGGATACATGATTTAGAATCTGTCTCCACTATCAGACCCAGACATCTGACCTGAAATCAGTTTGGAATCAGTCCTATGCAGAGCCAATATGAGACACCCACACGCGCATACGACGCACGTACACAAACACACACACGCATATGACGTACGTAAACACAAACACGCACAAACACTCTGGTACTCGATCGATGCTTTCTAAAAAATGCTTGGCTCATTTGTGACTAATGCTGTTTTCTCTACTGGAAAGAAGTTCAAGCCTTATTGTTTCTTTTGACTCATTTCCATGCCGGCACCCATGTCTCCAGCAAATTCTATGAATCTGTCTGGAAGCCAAAAGATTAACATTTATATTAGTGAGTCACTTCTCTCCTGCTGCTCTTAGTTGTTCGTTCAGGAGAGCTGCAGCGGACAGAGTCTGGTAGACTTAACACCAGACCGCCAACACACACTTCACAAGTAACGCACACACACACGTACAGACATCGACACGACCAGGCCGTAGACAAAAGCTTCGCCAACCCCACGAACAGACGCACGCGCACTTTTTTAAAACACGTATGGACACACACACACACCTGGTCTACACAGTCTAGAGGAGATGGAGGTTGTCAAAGGCTGTGATCCATCCCATAATAGTCCATCTGCCAGTAGCGTCACAACATCTACCTTCCTGAAGAGCAGCTTCCAGATATTGGTATACGCTGCAATATCTTAATGGAACCGCGATCAAAAGAGGATAATAACTCATAGTTGCTGTTGCCGTCCCACTACCAGCTAAATTATTCATTAAGCTAAGTCATTCCTGTTGTAGGTGGAATTGAAAAGCACCGTCGCTTGTTTCTAGGCCAACATCACGCACAAGATTGAGTCATAAATTACTACATCCATAGATTAATCTCGCTGGACACTCCCATTAGAGAAAGTGGGGTGCTGCTTACTAGAGAGGGGTGGAGCTAGCAGTGTGGGGTGGGGCTTAGTGCGGGATTGGGGCATTGTCTCTCTCTTCCTATTGGTTACTATGTAGACGTCATTAGGTGGCATCCACCTGTTCAGATAGGTTTTCTGGTAACGAGCTCCTGACTAGCTAATGTGTTTGTGTCTCGGCTCGGCTGATGACAGTCTCTCTCCATGTCATCTGTGTGAAGGCAGCGCTTGGCAGTCGAAATCAAACGCACCGCGTCATGTGGAAAGACATTTCCTCCGTCACTTCAGTCACAGCTGCCCGAAGGCTCAGTTTGATTTGTTTGACATCATTAGAGGGTAATTAAATTGCCTCGGGGTGTACAAAAATGAAAAAAGATCCCCACAACATGGAAGGAAACACGCTACTGACTGAACAAGCACATGCTGTTTACAAGTCGTAACACAGACCGTGTCTGTAAACCAGCCAGTCAGCCAGTCAGTCAGTCAGATTGTAAGGGGGCATGTGGTTACAACCACTACCCAGGCAGAATAAAATGCATGTGCTTGTGTAGTTCTGCTGCTAGCCATTTGGGTGCCCTACGCTCCAGTATAAACTCTCTTCAGGCAGATGGCTGCCAGTTTCTGACTCGTTGCCATGCAGCGGAGGCGCTGGGTTCTACGATGCAACTTCCAACTCTTCCTCTCCGTTTAAAGGTAAAACAAAATCGCTGGCCTCCGCCAATGTTCCACACCTGACAACCTTTTTTTCGCCCGATGAGAAGAGGGGTGAGGAGAGGAGAGGACGGGGGAGGGGAGGAGGGGAGAGAAGATGAAGAGAGGAGGTAAGAAAAAAAACCAGACAGGAACTGATAGGAGAGCAGCTGGCTGGAGAGCCGCATCATAAAATCAGACCGAGATCTGCACGGTTGTAACCTTGGAGACAGGAAATCCCACCTGAGGAATTCACAAAAAGGGGGGGGGGGGGGGAGCGGGGGCTGGGGATAATAGGAGGACGGAACCAATTAGTCTAGGTTGTGCTGACGCTTCATGTTGAAAGGGGAGGGGGGGTTCCAGAAGATTCTGCCTGTCAGATGACTCAAGGTCTTCCTACACTAGAAGGAACGGAGACGAGAAAAACGGAATGGAGGGAAATGATTGAGAGGCGGATGACGGGAGAGGCGGTCCAGGAGAGAGGTGAAGAGCTGGACAATCGAAAGCTTAAACACGTGTTTTGTTGGAGAAAGCCGATTGGCGACGTCTCAGTTATTTTTGTTGGGCTTGTATATGTTATTCAAAAAATTACATTGCTTCTCCAGCCACTCGTCCCAAGTCCAGAACCAGATCGTTCACTCTGAATCAATTCACTGCATTCGGAAAACCTCAGCGCACGCAATACACTCCGGCTCGCTCCTCGCACACTCAGTTTCTGCAGAACCCACCAATCCAGTTAGGAGCAAGTAAACCATGGCAACAACACGAACAGTTACCTAGCCAGAAGCACCATTCCACCAGCACTTGGAGAGACGAGGAGGAAGAGAGGAGGAGGAAGAGAGGAGGAGGAGGAGGAAGAGACAGAGGATTATTTTTTTTTTACTTAACCAGTCACGATGAAAATGACCATTTTTCCCACTAATGTCACACGTGGCTGCAGGCACCCACACAAACGCACACATTTCAAACACGCAGTCGCAAACACAAACACACTCGCGTACTTAGATGCAGGCGGTGTGGGAGTACACACACACACACACACATTGCAAACAGTTTTTAGAAAACTCATTCCATCTGCTTGGCATCGTCAGGAAAGGAAGAATTAGGGAGGAAGACAGAGAAATGGAAAGAGAAAGAGTGCCACACTCAATTACCTCTCAAAGCCTTTCATTAACCTCCCTCTTACCCTATGTTACCTCTGGCCCCACTCAACACACACACACACACATACAGGTCTATGTGCTGTTCTGGGGTCAGTTATACACTGCCTGCCTCTGATGGTCCCAGTTGTGTATGAAGCTCTGATATCTGATCTGAGACCAGAAGCTGGAAGGAGAAGCCGCTCGCCGGGGGCCGTCACAGGTGGGCAGGAGTGGAAAGCTTTGATGAAACCGTATGATTGGCTGGTCGCAGAGGGTAGTACTGGCATATGGGGGGCCAATCAAACTGTTCTCCTGGGATCCTGCACAAATAGTCAGGGTGGCGTTTCTATGGCAACAGGCATCCGTTCGGCCTACGACACCTGGGCGGAGGGGCAGACAGGGGGCTGTGCGGCACCCTCCCAAATGCAGCCCATAATACTCATTAATGAGTCTTGTAAGAGAAATAATAAGGGCTCTTAGAAAGAGAGAGAGAGAGTGGGGAAACGTGAAGGCTGGATGGAGAGAGAGGGAGGAGGAGAGAGATAGAGAGAAGTCGAAAGAGGAGAGAGTGGGAAAGAGAGAGAGGAAGGGCTGGGAGAGAAGACGAGAAGAAGGTTATGGAGAGGGGGACTGAGGTCAGGAGAGAGAGAGAGAGAGCGAGACAGAGGTAGGGAGGGTTCATAGAGGTACACCAGCTGAGTTCTGAACACACCTAGTCCTCATATTAAGGTGTGATGAAAGCCCTCCAATTATTGGATTATATTATAGATGGATTATAGAGGGGGAGAGAGAGAGAGGGAGAGAGAGAGAGAGAGAGAGGGAGAGAGAGAGAGAGAGAGAGAGAGAGAGAGAGAGAGAGAGGGATGGACCATAAAGGGTAGAACAATAAGGACCGATACAGAAAGAAAAACAGAGACAGTGGGATGTTATGGCAGGGAGAGTGTGAGTGTGTGTGTGTGTGCGTTCAAACCCCCCTCCCCCCTCCCTCCCCCCTCCCTCCCCCCCTCCTCTGCACGTTAACATCGAGTGTCTCTCAGCTGACAGCTTCATCACAGCACAAACTGACACAGGTGTGCGATGTGCCTGAGCTTCTACGAAACCCATACAGGACACGCGTCCACCCACGCACACCCACCCACACACACAGACATACACACACTCAGACATACACACTCAGACATACACACGCACACTCAGAGATATACATGCACACACGCAGACTTAGACATCTCAGACACACAATTAGACATCCATACTCAAACATCCGCAGGCTCTATGTAATGGTTGGTGTAATTGCAAAACATGTCTATCACTGCGTTGCTGCGTTGCTGCAGTACGCACTTGAACATGAAGCTACATGTCTGTCCAGGTGCACCCATCTCCCCGGGTGAGAGAGAGAGGGAGGGAGGGAGGGCCTTCCACTCAAAGCTCCGAGCTCTTTCCATACGGAATCTCCTCATCGGATTGGTCAGAAAGAGGGGCTGCTGAGTGGCGGCCGGGGCGGGGCTTCCTCATTTATGTCAGCGGAGGCCGCCGGAAAAACACGAAAACACGGCCCTCTTTACGAACAGTGAGTCTGGCAGAGACGCTCCCTGGTGATGAACCAGCTGCAGTAGACGGGGAGGGGAGGGGGGGGAGCCCAGGTGCATGCGCCGGCAGCCCAGATTATTATAGCATTTCCGGCGTGACCCTGTTTGTGAGCGGCGGTGGTCCCGTGCCGAGGAGGAGGGTGGAGGTTGAAGAGGTGGGAGGGGGAGGAGAAGAGGGAGAGGGGTGGAGCGCGGCCGGGGAGCCCCCAGACTGTCAGCAGCTAGGGGATGGAGTTGACCCAGGTGAACCTTCTGATCGGGGGGGAGAAGTTTACACCGCCGGTGCTTTGGGGGAAAGCGGGAGGTCAACCGGACTAGACCAGACCTCAGATCTGGTTCACAGGAAAACCCCTGGTGCATTTGTGGTGGAGTTGTAGTTGAATTAGACCAGACAAAACCATATTAGACCAGACTACTCCTCACCAGATCAGACGGAGCTGGACAAAAACCTGGTACTGAACCAGCTTAAGCCGGATCAGATGGCCGGTACTTACTCTTGACGGTGGCGGTGCGGGTGCAGTTGTAGAGGATGGCCAGCTCTCCGAACACCTTCCCTGGGCCCATGGTGCACAGCTTCATGCTCTCCTTCGTCACCTCCACCTTCCCGTCTGTGGACAGAAACCAGACAACGTGCTCTTTCAGTCTGGCAGAGGTGCAGCCAGCCAGTCAGCAGGACAGCAGGGGGGCTGCAGCACAGCAGGAGGCAGGGAGAAGGAGGGGGGCAGATAGGGAGAGGAGAGGGAGGGAGGCGGGCAGCGGGCGGGCGAATAGGGAGAGGGGAGGGAGGGAGGGAGGTAGGGGTGTATTAGACCGGCGGTCTGAAGGCATTAAGCCAGGACGGCAGAGGTGAGGTCCTGGAATGAGGGATCACAGCACAAACTCCCAGGGAGAGAAGGGAGGACGGGGTTTACATGAGGAAAGAGGATTAGTCAAAATAGACATGAGTCTGGGGCGATAATAAAGTGATGGAGGGGAGGAGGGAGGGAGGGACAGAGGGAACGGATTATATGAGAGGGGGGAGGAGGAAAGCCAAATGGAAAGGTGAACAGAGGAGACATCGGCAGTCTAAACCTCAGAGCGACTGCCGATGTTTCCTCTGTTCACCTTTCCATTTGGCTTTCCTCCTCCCCCCTCTCATATAATCTGTTCCCTCTGTCCATCCATCCCTCAGAATGAAAAGGAGGTAGAGAAAGAAAGTTTGAGCACTCAAAGTCAAAGTCAGACGAAATCATGTAGAAAACGCTTTAAAGGGGGAAAGTGTTCTTGGAAGTTGCTTTGGATAAAAGCAAATGAACAAACAGAAATGTAAAGAAGAGCTGAAAGGAGGCCGGTGCGATATAGAGTCTGAGAGATCTACGCCTGACCCCATTTCATGGCATCGGTCCTCTCAGCCCCGGTCAAGAGAAAAAAGGCTGTATGAAAAAAAAAAAAAAAAGTGACAGACTCTTCTAGAAATCCATCAGGAAGAGTTCAGCACTGCCACCTATTCCCTGCCTGAAAACAAGAGGAGGGGTCAGGAGGCAGCTCCCCAGACCCCGCTGACCACCACCAAGTACCGGCCTGTTTGGAACGCAACAGCCAGAGCGAAACGAGAGACGGAGAGACGGGGGGGGGAGGGGAGGGAGAGAGGCAGTAAGCGGCGGCGAGAGGGAAGAAGAGCATTATCTCTTTACCCCACCCCCCCCTCGCGGCCGAAAGCTTTTATCTGACGGGAACGGACGGCGGAGAAATGAAGAGGGGATGAAGGGGGGGGGGGGGGCGAGGGGGAGGGTGGGGGGGGGGGGCAACGATGGGGGACGCCGTTTGATCTCCTCGACGATTGTCTGCCGGCCCGCGCCGTCTGCTTCCTGTCGTATATATATCGAGTGCGTTCCCCGACAGGAAGCGTGTGACTGGGCATGACCGAAGCGTGTTTGTAATCGTTTAATATCCTGCCGGGCACTGATGGACATGATGGATGGGAGAAGAGGAAGAAAAAAACGGACGAGTGCTGGATAAAAAGCAGGAGAGGCCAGGATATTCACCGTGGTTCAGTAAGTCCGAAAATAAACCTGTGACAGGAAGTCTAGTGGGAACAGGAAGTTGAAAGATGCCGTTCCCATAGAATCTTTAACGACTGTACGCTGAATCACCGTCGACCGTCCGTACTTCCATCTGCCAAATGAACAGACCGCTGTTATTCTAATTTCCATTTTTGACTACTCGCTTTGTTTTCTGTGGCTGTCTGCGAAAGCATGGATTATTGTGTCAGGCTTTGAGAATGTTTCTCCGTGCTGTCCTGTGGCTCCCACAAGCTCAGGGGGCCCACCCCCAGCACACAGCGCAGCCACACACTAAAAGCATTTAGAGGTAGCGCGACCCCCGGAAACATTCCCAGAGCAGTGCCGGCTCTCTGGGCCGCGTCGCACTCGACTAACGCATCCTGACGGCTCTGCACGCGCCCCTCCTCCACCCTCCCTCCCCTCTCTCTCTCTCTGTGTGAACTGACCCCCCACAGGCACACTTTGGCTTCAGCCTTCTGGGGTAGGAGAGTGCTCAGGATCGATGCACTCGCAACACCCCCCACCGCTAACAACCACCACCTTTGTACCTGGGGATGAGGCTGACGCTGTAGCTGAGGTCTGGGTTTTCAGGCTGGGTTTGAAGCTGAGGCTGTAGCTGAGGTCTGGGTTTGAAGCTGACGCTGAGGTCTGGGTTTGAGGCTGGGGTTGAAGCTGACGCTGAGGTCTGGGTTTGAGGCTGGGGTTGAAGCTGACGCTGAGGTCTGGGTTTGAGGCTGACGCTGAAGTCTGGGTTTGAGGCTGGGGTTGAAGCTGACGCTGAGGTCTGGGTTTGAGGCTGGGTTTGAGGCTGAGGCCGTAGCTGAGGTCTGGGTTTGAGGCTGGGGTGGAGGCTGAGGCCGTAGCTGAGGTCTGGGTTTGAGGCTGAGACTGAGGTTCTCTACCTCACCCTCTCAGCAGGTGGGAACACACAGGTAGCTAGGTCACTGTGCTGCTTTCCTCAGTCATTTGAATAGAGGTCTGTTACACAGGCCGTCTATGGAAAACAGGCTCCTCTCCTAATCTTATCTTCCTGTGCGATATTCTACTGTTCACCTCCGATGCCCCACATCTACAGAGCTGCAACCAACCATTTCTCAGTTTTCAGGACAAGTCATCTGGCAGAGATGACAAAACTGGGAAATGTGCAACTGCTATGATGCCGCAAACCTGGTGTAGCTGTGGTTGTGGTGATCACATGACCTGGACTTCCTCGAGTGTGCTTATCAGCAGATCCGTGGACCGAAGCATTCGGATGACGCTGCGAATGATTTACAAAAGAATGTCGTGCGGCGAACGAATGGCATGGAAACGAGCGTCCTTTAGGCTGGCGTCCTTTTGTGGATTGGCTCCTGCCTCTCTGCCCTACCCTGCTAATGATGGTCTTATTTGCCACCTGTTTAAATGTCAGCCATTCCAAATGTCACAGGCCTCTCCTCTGCCTGCTCAGCCAAGTCTGTCAGATATGTTTACTGGATTACTGGATTAAAGAACAAACGAGCAGTATCACTGAAAGAGAGAGGGAAAGATATCGGAGGTGGAGGCAAGAGGAAAGAACGAAAGCAAACGTAAGAAGAAAAGAAACTGACAGGGCTGAAGAGTGAAAGAGAGGAAAGAGAGAGAGACCAGACAAAGAAGAGAGCGAGGCGGGTTAAGACGTAGCGACGGTTCGGAATCAAGATTTCTCACAATAGGACGTTTGCCGGCACCGGAGACAACAGTGAAATGGATTTCCCGGGCCCTTTCCCTCAATCGCTTCCCCTCTATGGCTCTATTTCCTCTCCTCCTCTCCTCCTCTCCATAGTCTTTCTCTCCTTCTCTCCTCCTCTCTCTGCTCCTTATCCTGGAACATTTAAAGCCGCGGATAAGGCCCCCCTGCCACGCCTGAAGCCAAAGGCGGAGAGAAAAAGAGAGGGGGAGGAGAGGAGAGGGGGAGAGGAAGAGAGGGGGAGAGGGGGAGAGGAGGACAGATATTCAGCGCAGGCCTCCACAGCCCCCTGAGCCCCATGATGCCAGCTGCCTGTCAATCATGCAGCCTCCTTCTGTGAACCGACTGAACACCAAGGGCCAGTGGGGATCGAACCCGGGTCCCACACCCAGGGGTTGGTATAACCGAGAGGGATGAGCCTCACTCATATAAACAGCGGGGTCAGGTGGCTAAGCGGTTAAGGCGTTGGTCCAATGATCGTAAGGTTGTGAGTTCGATCCCTGGCTGTGGCTGTATGTGAAATTGAGTCCTTGGGCAAGGCACTTCACCCTACTTACCTCAGGGAGAATGTCCCTACACTTGCTGTAAGTCTCTCTGGATAAAAGCATCTGCTAAATGAATATTTCTTTATTTAAACGACGACAGACTGTATCAACAAGCCATGGGGCGAACCTTTACAACATGAGCATTGAATGTTTCCAGAAGGCAAATGACGGCTCGTTTGGATGATGTCATCTTGCGTTAACGCGTCGTATCCTGTCATCTCTCCTCTGTAGCCCGTTCAAAGAACCACGCATGCAAAACACATCCGCGCACACGCAAAACACACACACACCCTAAAAGAGTAACAGCATGTGTGTGTGTGTGTGTGTGTCATTACAGCTTTAATGTTGAGCCTGGAGAGGTTCATTAAGACCCACTAACACACACGCTCCCTAATGGATGGATCTGAATTGGTTTGGTCTCTCTCTCGCTCTCTCTCACACACGCACACACATACTGGGGCTCTAAGGGCCCACAGATGAGTGTGAAAAAAATGTGAAGCGGAGGGAATATTTAACACGGTGTCTTCCATAAACAGCCTACCTAAACTGATTAACGATCTTGAACGGCCGTGCTTATTTCACAAGCAGACCATTGAGGACTGATACTCACATTAGTACACGGACAAAAACCTGCTTGACTGGACGATACGGCGCATTCATTTCGGAGCGTCGGAGGCAGGCGTGGATGATAACCAGTCAAACCCAGATGTGCCTGAGATTTGCGTGACGCATCGTCAATGTAGCTTAGCAACAATGCTCCATATCTCCTCCTCTTAATGTGATCATCTCTCACTCTGTGGCTTCCTTTCTCCTGTCTCTCCCTCTCTCTCTCTCTCCCTCTTCCTCTTCCTCTCGCTCTCTCTCTCTCTACTTTCTCTCCGTCGCTCTGTTTTGCATCCACAGGTTAGGATAATGGTATGGTATGGTGCGGTGAGTAATTGATAGCAGTCGCAGGTGAGAGGGTTCGATGGGCCAGGGTGTGTGTGTGTGTGTGTGTGTGTGTGTGTGGGGGTGTGTGTGAGGGTGTGTGTCAGGCCTTTGTGTGAGAGGAACTCACATAGTGAGTTTCCTCTAATGCAGACTTAAGAGACCACAAAGGGAGAGAAGGAGAGAGAGCGCGGCGTGTTTGTGTATAAAACTAGAGAGACACACAGAGATTAGTATCCTAGAGGACCATTCTCACAGTAAAGCAACAGAAGCTTTTTCCAATTTCAGTCGCGGCTGAAAGTTACCAAAGGTGCATTTGATCTGCATCACACTTCAAAATAAATACTTCAATGTAACCACAAAGCGTTCGCCAAGCATATTACCATAAACCAAGCGCTCCCCAGGCCCTCCAAACACCAAGCACTGAATCCATTCTGGTAGTTAATTGTGGGTTCCCCACTTGCCAGGGGTTTAGCTGTGACAGTGGTTTGGTGTCCGGCCCACCTCTTTGGTGAGGTGGGCTTCTACGGTTGGGCTGCTGCGGTGGATCTGTGGCCCTTTTAGAGGAAAAAGGACATCCTGTCCGTCATGCTTAGACGGTGTCGTGCGCCGGTGCGTTTACGATTCAGACGCTTCCAAAATCACTCATCCGGCTGCGGCCTTTGGATGATAGCCTCTCCATGGGTACAGCTCTGTGCACCGGCTACAGAGAGACCGAGAAAGAGAGAGAGAGAGAGACGGAGGGGGAGGGAGACGGATCGGGAGAGCGAATGAGGAAGATTGGGAGAATATGGAAGAAAGAGGAAGATACAGACATCTCTTCATTTTTTCTTCCTTCACTTCTCTCGTTTTCCCGGTCTCTCGCTAATTATCTCCAGCTCTTTCCCTTTCTCTCTCTCTCTCTCTCTCTCCGTCCCTCCCTCTCTTCTTATCTCTCACACAGACCCACCTCTCTCTTTCTATCTTTATCGTCTTTTCTCTCTGGAGATATCATGAGGTGCTAGAAAACAAATTACGTTCTAATGCAAATGCTGAGTGGTACAACCTGCACGCTGAAAACAGCCATGAATACGTTGAGGTCTAAACGAACCGGTCCTTGGCATGCTAATGTCGACGAGACGAAAGGAGCGCGTCCATCTATCGGGCCACGAAACAAGCCACGCACGTCCCAATTCTTTTCATTAAAATGTCCTTCCTCTCTCCGTCCTATTCTTCCTCTCCTCTGTTCTTCCGCGGACAGGGAGAGTGACGGGGTCCATTTGCACATAAATGGTGAATTATTGCTCTCTGGGGAAGGTAGTGTGCGGAACGTATTAAGAGGGACATTTGAATTGGGACTGACCATTCATTCCGTGTGGGAGGTGACCGGGAATGAAAGGGTTAAGGGGTTTTACTTCCAGTAGCGGTTACAGGAGATAGGATTACGATCTCTGGGAGACTCCCATCTTGTCGGCATCAGTGCGTATCTGTGCGTTTGGGAGGGAGCGTGTGTAGGCTGATGTGTTTGAGGGTTTGGCGAGGAGCAAATGGAAAGTTTCTGAACAGCAGAGATGTGCTTGTTGTTTTTTATTTACTTTTTTACGTCCGCATGCTCAAGATCCATCCACTTGGTTGCAAAGCAACTTGCTTTCAGTTCGGAATTCTCAATTAAAAACACAGTCGTCCGATATTATGCGAGTAAGAATACATTTATATTCATTCTTTTAGCAGACCGCTTTTATCCAAGAATAAGTGATGTTATGAATTCATCTCATGGCTCAGAACTCATCTTCTTATCATTACCAAGCAAACTGTCTGGGTTCCACATACTCCTCTCTGAGGACAGACAAAGAGCAGATCTCTGACACCAGCTACACACTGCTACAAATTGATAGAGGGAGAGAAAGAGTGTGTGTGTGTGTGTGTGCTTGTGTGTGTGTGTGTGTGTGTGTGTGTGTGTGTGTGTGTGCGCGAAGCTGTGGAGGTTTGTTGAAACAGACTGAATCTGTCGGGTTTCAGACGTACGAATTTGAACTTGACATGTGAGTCAACTCCTGGAATTCATATTTATACTCACACGTCACACACCACACACACACACACACACGTGCGCACGCACACACCATTCGCTTCTCAGTCAGGTCCAGACTTTTCAGAAACATCCGAAAGAGCTTGTGTTGCCCGTTCACTTGCATTGGAGGCATTCTGGGGCTGTCATCTGAACTACATCTCCCAGCCCCCACCTGGACAGGAAGGCGGGCTTACTGGTGTGTTTGTGTACAGCATGTTCTCATTAAGACATCCCACGGTTCTAAGACCACAGCAAACATCTTTAAGAGGACATACTTCCACATACAGTGCAGCCATTTTTAAAGCCTTCTGTTGATATTGACATGAACAGCTGTCAATATTTATATAGGAGGTATATAGGAGGCAGAAGGCAGTTCCCAGATCAGAACTGATTTGTATATTCATGTGAATGTAAATAAACGCCAGAGCCAAGCTTGAGCTTCTGGAAGGTTGCTATGCAACGGGAGACAGCTTAGCATCTTGTTTTCTGGTGGTTAAGGGGCTTCAAGCTGCATGTTGGCTTTAAGTCAGTGCAGCAAATATCCGCTACATCTGGGCCTTTCCCAAAACAGAATTAATGAGTTCCATCCTATTTAAATATCGCAAACGCACACACAGACAACACTGAAAGAAACCTTTGTTCACACACACACCCCACAAACACACACAGACACACACACACACACACAGGCAAACATACACAAATACACACAACCAAAGCACCACGCAAGACTGAAGTATTAAATATAGCCTCATCACAGATAATCATGAACCCTGCTCTCTTTAAGCGTGAATGGCTTCCTCTTCCTGGGTGTGTCTGACAGAGAATCCGGAGGACAGAGACAGCCGTGAAAAGCACGGCAGATTTCAATCTCTGAGACACCCCCCACCCCCCCCCCCCCCCCCACAGAGTACGGAATAGAGAGCTGCTGTGGCATCCCATCCGTAATAGTGTGTGGAGGAAGTGTCCGTTCCTCAAATGTGTGGATGTCTTGTGTGTGGATTGGTCATGCTCATTGGCTGGCCCCGATCTCTCCATCCACGAGCGTAGCCGAATGACCGACGGGCTGAGCGTTCAGCCAGCCAACCAGCTTTCACGTCCACACCCATCGGTGCAGTGCGGAGGACGCTGGGTAAATGAACCCTTCTTATGGAGGGAACAGCAGGACTACTTTCTCGCATTTACATGGCACAAAGAAGGCTAATAGCCGCTACTGTTATCCTCTTTATATTTCTGGCACGCACACCCTGTTCAGATAGTTAGCTCAACTACAAACGTTTGACAAGCATACAGACAAACACACACAAACACACACAAGCGGGTTCTTAAATATGGTGCCACGCAGGTTGGCACCGGTAGGGTGGCGCTGATTGAAACCATTGTGTTCATTATAGCTTGACCCCATTGCCTGTTCCCATCATGCCTCGATAGACCCCCTGCTGTTCCACCTATTATATCACCTCACAATGAACAGACCCTTCCTCTGTTCTGAAGGCTCCGTGGGGAATTAAGACCGTGGTTATTACCTGTCAGGTGATGGAATTCAGTTTTGGTTCAAGTTCACCGCTGCCCAAATGCTAAATAAAAACCTCTCTCTCTGTTTGTGTACTTATAGATTTAGTGCTCTGTGTTGTTACGTGAGCAGTATAGCTAAAGTAGCTTGTTGGAAAGCAAGGCAACTAGCCCGCGGCGGTAAGGCTAACTACTTGTCGCTGAGCTGTTTTGAGCCTGCTGGGTAATGTTTGTCCGTCTCCAAATGAACCTCTTTAAGCGCACGGTGAACACACCACTCCACACACACTCCACAACCCCCTCACACACAGCTATCCTCACACGGCGATGACCTTATATCGAATATCACACTTCAAAGGGTTTTCAGACGAATCGACACATTCTTCCACGTCCCCTGATATAACACGTTTCTATTCGGAGCAGTCTCTCTCTCGAATCGGAGAGCGGAGCGTGGAGAACGGAACAGGACAGAACACGAGGTTCTCACCCTCCATGACGTAGACCAGGGAGCCCACGTCTCCTTCCTTGATGATGCAGCTGTCCTTGCTGTACTCCACCGGGTACATGCAGTCCACTATCTCCTGGATCTGAGACAGCTCCAGGTTCTTCATGAAGTCATTGTCCAGGATGGCCTCCTTGATCAAGGTCTTGGATCTGGAGGAAAGGAGAGGAGAAGAGACGAGAGGAGCTGAGACGTTTGTTCAACAGGGGATCAGAGGACCGAGGGGGAAGGCTTGACTAACTAGCTCAACAGGTATGGTTTCCCACAAACAGCCCAGGGTGAAGGTCTAATCGTGAGGAAGAAGTCTGGCCTGAAGTCACACGGATCAGCTCACCGACTCTGAAACGTTTTTTTTTTCTTACACTTCGAGGCCACGCAAAACCGACTTCCCGAAAAGTCTGAAGGATCTGCTGCCGCTGCAGTTCACACGAGCGAGCTCCGTCTACCTGGAGCTCTGACAGGCGGGCGCCTGTTGTGACAGACTCCCTTCACAGACCACGGCATCTCATCTGTGACTACACAAGCATCCCAAATAGGATTCTGTTCAACCGCTTAGAACTAACATGCTCTCCGGAATGGAGGAGTGGTGGTGGGGGGGTGGGTGGGGGGGGGGGTGGGTGGGGGGGGGTGGAGGGTTGGGGAGAGGAAGATTGATGTTCTGTGAAAGAATGAAATTAAGAAAGAAAGAAAAAATGCAATTGAGAACGACAAAATGAAAGAAAGAAATTGAGAAAGAAAAAATGTAAGAAATCATGAATGAAAAAATGAAAGAAAGAAATTGAGAATGACAGAAAGACGTTAAGAAAGAAAGAAAGCATAGAAAAGAGAGAGAGAGAGCGAGGGGGGTTAAAAACTACTGTCAAAATTTCTGTAACAGGTGAACTTGCCCCAAGAAGAAAATACATGTAATCTAATCCCAACCCCTGTGCTGCTAGTTGGGCTAGTTGAGGGAGTACGTGGCAGTCCTCAGGGGATGATGAAGCCTCTGTATCTCTCCATCATTGTATTCACCGGGAGATCTATTCATCCCTCCAGGGCCAAGATGACATGCTAAAATCACTCTGCCCAGGTCGTCTCATTCACTGAGACGATAAGGATAAGAGCTGACACGTCACCACAACACACCATCCCATTGACCCTGTTTCTGCGCAGTGTCACTCACAAAGCCTGGTTTCACTGTGATTGGGTTTGTTCGAGTGATGGTTTGAGATAGGGCCCCTGCTGGGCCTGGCCCTGCTGCTGAGAGGGGCCCCCAACCCAGAGGAGGCACAGACACGGCTTGGTGCGAAGCTGAGACACCCCTGCTACGCAGCATTAGCTCGGAGCCCAAGGCAGCACTTCAGCGCTGCAGCTGTACAACTTCTATCAGTCCCCTGCAGCCTCAAGTTACCGCCCCTCCGCGGGAGGGAAGCGGGGGCGGAACTGTGGAAATAGAACACTGAAGAGCACGCAGAACCCTCGGAGTTAGAACCGAGGGGTCTAGAGACCTGGGTGTTCTCCAGCAGGGTCCCCGTTATGCTGGGTGAGATGAACCATACCTTCAGAGGGGCAGCGGACGTAAACTCAATCACATCCTCCACCTTAGAGATGAGGAAGAGCTGACACACTTTGCTTTACTCACTTTACAAAATTCAAGTTGTGTGGGGAGATAAGATCTATTCAGCTTTGGGATAAGAGTTCTTCCAATATTGGTCTGGTTGGAGGAAACGGTTGGGGAAATTAAGGGTTCATTTTATTCTGATATGCTTCTCATTTTAAATGGAGAATTCACATTGGACTAAAAATAATCTGTTTTCTAAGATTGTGGAGCACACAGTGACACCTCTGGTAAAGTGACAGTAGAAACATATAATTCTCTGCTCCCTGCCTGGTAATGACAGGCTGCTGGACATGCAGAGATATGGGTATGAGCCCAGCATCGAATATATCAGTTCACATAGATTTGTGTTCAAAAGATGCCGTCCAATATAGTTTCACCATCTGCCCGAGTCTCTCTCTCTCTCATTTAGTCATTTGGGAGACACTCTTATCCTCTCTCTCTCTCTCTCTCTCTCTCTCTCTTTCTTTCTTTCTCTCTCTTTCTTTCTTTCTCTATCTCTTTCTTTCTTTCTTTCTCTCTCTCTCTTTCTTTCTCTCTCTATCTCTCTACCCCTCTCTCCCTCTCTCTCACTTTAACTTTCTCCATCTCTATTTTGCACACTCATGGTCTCCTGTCTTCCACTGTGTCACCACCCTCTCTCTCAGTGTGTCTCCTTCCACCTCGAAACGATGGAAATATGCTGTGAATGACAGATTGGAACCAAACCACACATAATGTATCATTCCTTAAATGTCCTTCTTGAGAACAGTATTCATAATAGGATATGTGCTACATGGAAAGCCTGTGACATCTAAGAATGGACTAAATTAAGACAGGAAGACTTGGAGTCCAGCCACATTACCGGAACAGCCAATAACAACCTTTCAAAGAACAGGGAGGAAAAAAGCAGTTGTGTTATAGGCTTTATCAAATGTTAATATGCTTTCAGACTCAATGAACAGATTTTTATGTGACTGTTCTAAGAGTTCTAGAAAATGGGTGAACCATGGAGGATATTTCCAGCCAATAATAGCCGCTAATGCAACAGATATCGATAAGGACACACACCAACTTGAATTTTAAAAGGAAAATATTTAAACTAGACAGTGTCCTTTAAAAAAAAATTAACCTCTGGTAATTGTCGACTACAATCAATAAAATCAGGGATATCTATCGCTAAGACTGATCTGTGCATTTCTGATGCTTGATATTGTTCTGTCCATTCTACATTACTTTGGATCAAAGTGTCTGCTATATGTATACAATGTCAAATTCTACATATATATCCTCTTCAATTCTCCAAGCTAGTCTAAACTACATTGACATAAATCGGCTATATAGTGTAATGAGTTGTCCAATGAGAAAAGCAACCCTGCAATTCACCTCCCCACGTTTTATCTACCCAGTCTACCCAGGTGACCGTGCATTCAATGAACAAGTCATTAGCGGAGTCTAATTGTAAGTGATATGTTGTGTCTTTGCTGTCCCTCAGAGGGTCCATCCAGCCAGTTGGAATCCTGTCGCCGGGCCCAGAGTGACTCACCAACAGGTGGGGAGAGAGACACTTTAGAGCGGGAGCTCAACAGGAGAACCCCATTAGTTCTGTTCCCCCTCGGAAGGCTGCTTGGAGTCACCAGAGGAACACGCACTTCCACACGCTCGCGCGCAGACGTGCTAATAGCGCGTTGCAGGCGCACACACGCTGTGAAGGAATGGAGCGCGAGGGCCAGCGCATACGGTCACACACGCGCGTACACGAGCGGACGGCCGTACACACACATGCGCGCGCAGACAGAGGCGCTCTCTGGCACACGTACACACACACACACACAAACAAAGAGACATCTCCAGGTGGCAGCAGACCTGGAGGTGACAGGCCACAAAGGTCCTTTGAAAACGAGGCCAGGGGGCTATTTTGAGTGCAAGCGTGAGGGGATGAATGGAAGGACTGAGCGAAGAAGAGAAAGAAAGGATGCAAGGCTGGAAAAGGAGAAAGGAAGAGGGGAGGGCGGCCAGTGGGGGTGAAAGAGAGACAGGAGATGCTAGGGAGGATGCGGTCGGGTCGACCTTTGTGCTTGCTGAGCGAGCTCTACAGTAATGAGGCTGGCAGGCCGGGGCTGGAGACACCAGCCGCGGGTCTCACCAGATGGACAGATGAATACGTCAGACAGGCTGGGGACATGACAGGGCCGGCAGAGCTGTGTGTGTGTGTGTGTGTGTGTGTGTGTAGGTGCGTGCGTGTGTGTGTGTCGAGTCCTCTGTGAAGTCGACCCCCTGTTGAGGCTGGTCAGCATACCTCGCCTCCCTCCCGGCACGCTGTTCATTTCCTGCGTCTCTCAGAAACGTGTCCCCTTTGCAGTGGAAAGCAAGGAGAACAGAGAAAGGTTCCCTTAAAAGGAGATGGTATGCTGGCTGGCTGGGTGATAAGGGGGCTTTCCTAAAGGAGGCCAAACACCCATTAGAACTCACTTGGTATTTAACTGTTTAACACCTTACACAAGTTGTACATTTTGACAAAGGTATTCAAGCCCATAGATGAGTGCACAAGCCAGTCAAATCTATGCAAATCAAGCACTGAAAATCTATCAACAAGTACTATGAAGAGCTGTTTTACTAAATGTTAGCTTTATTTAGCTTTGTTTTAGTGCCAGAACACAATGTGAACTGTTACCACCACCCCCCCCACCTCCCTAACGAGAGCCTAATGCGACTGGGCAGGTTGACAGAGATACTGTATGCTGTGCGCACTATAGTCATGGCAACACACACTGCGAACACTGTAGTCACGGCAACACACGCTGAGAGAACTGTAGTCGCTGTAACCTGCGCTGTATACTCTGCAGTCACGGTAACACACAATGTAACGCCGCTAACGAGGTAACAACGCAGTCACGGATGCAACCGTGTCTCTTTTTGGAAACCCAAAACCAGCCCGGCCTCACCGAATCATCCAAACTCGACTAATGAATTGTAAAGTTTGGTAATACCGCAGCGGATCTGGCTCCTGGCCCCCCAGGGCCTCAGCACAGCTTCCAGGGGGTCGCAGCCAACGTTGCGATCATCGTTTCCATCCCACGCACTGGCAGAAATAGCGGCGGCGGCCTGAGTTGTAAAGAGGAAGTCGGCTCGCTTCGCATGCGCGTGAGGTGGGCGTGGGGGGGGGGGGGGGGTGGGGCTTCATAACAACCAACGCTGTGTTAGCGCACGCTTAACAAACCATCGTTAGACGCCGGGCAGAGGTGTTCTGGAAGGTAAGCCAAGGGGGGTTCGGCTAGAATATGTTGGCGCTGTGAGGCAGAATCCTGCTGTGTGGCCAATTAAACGGTCTGGATGAGGATGTTGTGAGCCTGGCTTCTGGGAAGACTGAAACAATGGAAGCTACTTTAGTCTTAGTTGAACCGTGTGTGTGTGTGTGAGTGAGTGAGTGAGAGGGGCGGGAGGGGAAGCGTATAGGGTTGCCAACATAAATAATATTTAACGTGAGTCATAATGATCATATCTGAGGAGCACATGTTGAATGGAGAACGGAGCGAAGGAGAGAACCAGCAGAGACAACTCACTGATATTACCCCTGCAGCAAGCAGAGAAAGCCTCACAGGAAATGAATGGGGTGACATCCATTCGTATGTTTGGACAGAAAGCTGAAGGCACTCCACATGACACCAAAACAACACACACACACACACACTATAACAGCTGAACCAGAGAGCCCATTGGCGTCATCTAAAGAGACGCCTAGCCGGTGAATTATTGAGCAATGCCCCCCCTGACTGGTCCGCTTTGTCCCAAGGCCTGATCAGAGAACTTCCACCTGCGTTAAATGTCGCGGCTATTTCTATTCAAACGTAGCCAAATAGCGTCTATCTTTCAGAGACGGGGGCCGCTGAGGGAACATATCTCTGGGTTTGCATATGAGAAGAATGACACCGTTTTATGCAAAGCTAAGCAGAGATAACTGTGGTGTCATTCAATAAGGGGGGGGGGGGGGGGGGGGGGGGGGTGTACAATGGGCTTCACCCCTGGGTTAACATGAGGGCGACCAAACAGGGAGCCTATCAGTGATACCCAATTGAGCAGTCCGGTTTACTGTCATAAGCCTGTCTAAAGCTCAGGATATGGTGTCACTACCCAGCTCACAACCTCCATGCAAATGATCTGACTGAAACAACTGAAACAAGTTGGTCATTAACAGAAACCCAGCAGTGATGACGCTTTCTTTTTTACATTTCAGGGAATTGAAAACCACTCATTTGGATTTATGTTGCTTATAAGGCACGACTGTTAACAATGCGACTAGTTCAGTGCCAGGTATTGTATTTAACAAAGTATAGCTCATGAATGTGACAAGAAAATAAGGAGTTAAGCCAGGGGTCTCCAATCCTGGTCCTCGGGGGCCGCTGTCCTGAAGGTTTTAGATGTTTCCCTGCTCCAGCACACCTGATACTAATCATCAGGCTTCCACAGAGCTTGATAACGACCCGTTCATTAGAATCAGGTGTGAAAACCTTCAGGACAGCGGCCCTGGAGGACCAGGATTGCCCACCCCTAGGTTAAGACAATAAAATAAAACGCTTATATTGAGGGACCTACTGAGGGCTCTTTGGGTAGAAGGGCAGGGTGACATGACTTAGATCGTGGATGTCAAAGGCAGTCGGTTCCGCGGATATCGCCTGCCTCTTGGTCCGCTGCTGCTCTCTCAGGATGCTCTGCTTGTGGACCTGTTGCGTCGCCGGTTTGATCACGGATCGGTACTTATCCAGTTCGTTCTGCAGCTTCTGGATCAGTTCGTCCTTCTGATCCAACTCGAGTTCCAGCTCGTCGATGAGCGCGTCTCGTTGCCGGAGCTCCTCGATTTTCTCCTGGAGCGCGTACTGGAGATCGCGTAAAGTGCCCATGGTTACCCAAAGTGCCCATGGTTACCCCCCACCCCCGGTCCTCAACTCAACGCCGGCTCGAACTATAACTTCGAATGATCCGAGCGGTGCCGATCGGTGACGCAACCCGTTCTCTACCCCGCGAGACGATTGCGCAAGAACATCCAGGTTCTCCAAGGCTTGACCCCGAGTCTGCGATCGCTCTCTAGCGAGAGTTTCCAACGAGAGGCTGACCGATCCGCCCAAACAATGTTCTCCTAACCATCCTCTCTCGGAACAAGCTGAAGTTTCACGCAGCCTTCATTCTTTACTGCCCCCCCCCCCCCCCCCCCCTTACTCCAAAATGGAGTTGCGCAGCGCACCGTTCCCAGAGCGTGGAACAAGTTAGAGGCTCACTTCGAGGCTGACCTCAGCCCCCCCCCTCCTCCCGCTGAGGTGAATAGGGAACGCTCTCGTTTACGCAGATATTGACACACACGCACACACACACACATCAATGGGCTTTACGCTCCAGAGCAGATTACGCACTCAAACCTCACCAGACTGCAGCGTTTTATGTATTATCCCTTCAATAATCTGCGATCACATCAACACTTCTGCATATTGACTTTAGGCTACCACCCCCTGTCTCACATCGCCATGCCAACACAACTACAGAACGCAACACCACTCAATAACTCTGTTGTTTTACTGTCTGACTGTGTTTTACTGTGTGTTGGCTCCCCTACCTGTTGGCTTTAACCTGGTCTGCGTTTGACTGCCGTGCTGTGGCCCTCGGAGGGTCTCCGGCGGCCCTCACCTGGCCATGCGAGGCCATAGCAGGCGCTAAACTATAGCAGGGATCACCAATCCTGGTCCTCCAGGGCCGCTGTCCTGAAGGTTTTAGAAGTTTCACTGCTCCGGCACACCTGATTCTAATGAAGCGTCGTTATTAAGCTCTGTGGAGGTGTGCTGGAGCAGGGACACATCTAAAATCATCAGGACAGCGGCCCTGGAAGACCAGGATTGGTGATCCCTGCTCTGTAGGGTGGTGCTACAGGATGTGGGACGTGTAGCAGAACCAGAGAATGGCAGATAACTACTTTCTCATTCCATGTTACATGAAGGCAAATACGGTAAATATGGCAACCTTCAGAGTGCAGTTAGTAGTGGTCATTGGCGTAGGAACCAGGGGGATGGAGGTGGGGGTGGGGGGGATGTGCCCAACACCTTAACCGTTGAGCCACCTGACCACCAATTTTGGTTTGGTTTGTCATGGTTTAGTACAAGCCTGTTTGGTTCTTCGTGTTCAGTTAAGAGGCCATAATTAAGCTGAGGGAGAAGGAAGGTGTGTTTGCGTGTGTGGCTGCCGTCACTTAGCCTGCAGCCTGTTAGTGCGCGTCCTGAAGTGCGAGCGTGCCTGTGTGTTTGCGTGCACGACGTGCATACATTACGAGCACAAGTGTCTCCGAGGATTTGCAAGACGTGGGTCTCGGGGAACATCAAAGCGTGTGTGATGGACAGACGGAGGGGGGTGGGGGGGGGGGCGATGCTAATATTGAGAGAGGAATGTGTGTTCTGCGTGCGATCTGAGAGCTCGGGGCAGACACACACACCACGCATCTCTTTGTCTGGGGCAGCAAGATAACACAGTTGCCACGTTGGAGTGGCTTTTGAAGCCGCCTGTTGATTATACTGTACAGGGGGAGGAGGAGGAGGGGGGGGGGGAGAGGGATATGGGCGTGAGGCCCCTGATGTTTGCTAATCTGTGTTCTGTCACCAACCGCAGATCCTAATTGTGAACCTGTTGTAACTGTCATTTACTGTAAGTGTCGGTGCCTGTGTGTGTGTGTGTGTGTGTGTGACTGTGTGACTGTGTGTGTGTAGCTGCTCAATTAAATCGGAGCTTGTCAAATCCAATCTAAATGCATTTGTAAGCTTTTTTCCCAAGCATGTCACAGAGGGCTTCACATATGCTCCTAGAACTGACCTCAACCAACCTCAACCTCACAGAAGACAAGGACAAACTGTGAAGCTAAGTGTGTCCAGTGTCATCAGGATAACACCAACACCAAATCAGCGTTCGCACGCGGAAATCTGAACTGCGGATGTGGAATCGTCAGTGAAAGACACTGTACTTCTGCTGAGACAGGGTCTTTCTGCTGCCCCGGAAACGCTCTGCTGCCCCCCTGTGGTGATCTGATGCGGTCGAGGTCCACACACAGCTTTCGAACGTTTATAGGTGGACGGAGAAGCGTGTGGGTGCCTTCTGGCCCAGATGGACAGACCAAATGTGTGTGTGTGTGTGTACAAGTGATAGAGAGTAAGAGAGAGGGGGAGAGAGACAGAGACAGAGAGAGAGAGAGAGAACGATAGACACAGAGCAGAAGGCATCATTGACTAATGACTCCACAGCATCACTAATTCAGCAGCGTCTCTCCTGTTCGTTTGATGTCGTAAAGCCAGCAGGCTCCTGCCGCCCCGCTGCTGAGACACATGGTGACTTCTCTCTCCCACTCAGGGGCTGACAGCCCATCGCCTCCACCCAGTGGGGCCGCAGGGAGGGGCAGATCAAATGCACGCCTGGCTTAAACCCTGTCTGTCAGTCTGAGAACCTGCACAGGAGAGCCATAGGTATATGTTGCTTTGGATAAACGTCTCTTATTTTACAGAGAATTGTCAGTTAAATATGATTATTTATTTGATAAAATATTTGATTTTTGATAAAATAATCAAACTGAGTGTTGTGTAAAAAAGTTTATTTCGAAATAAAGTTCAAACGGTTTGTCTTTGGGTGGATGGCTGATATATTTTAGGATGTCAAGTCCTCTGTATAGGACTGGAAGCAGATTATCCTCTAAAGTGCATGATGCAAGCACAGCAGTGTCATTTTAAAAGGAAGACCCCCCCATTTCAGGGTCTAATTACTTGGAGTGCGCAGGTGACACCTTGTATGAGGTGGTCTGTGGTGACCTCTGCTCTATCTGCTCCCGTCTTAGTCCGTCTCAAATGAATAAATTACTCTTCAAATCCCCAACCACTTTTCTTTATCACCATGGTGACAAAAAGAGCCTAACGATTGAATGACTATGAATACTATTGAATGAATAGATACAACTCTCAAGAATATACTACAGAGTAATAGAGCTGCATGCAATATGTTGCCACAAACTAACACCCTAAAAGAGAATGATGATAAAATAATCCCCCTAAAATGCGTTTAGACTCAGCAATCATCTTCCTGCACCAGGGAGTTTGAAGATGGACCCAATCAATTCCAACCAGACTGCCTGTCTACACGCCCATCACCAAAGATGAAAGGACGTATCGATTCTAGAAGTTCTGCCCATTGATACGAGGGTCATTCAATAAATAAGGTGATTTATTCGGTATAAGGACTTCTAATACAGCTCCTTTTTATTGAAGAAGTAAAAAATATATATATTTACTTTTTCACATGGATGTAATTTTGTAATTTGCAACAAAAATAAATAAAAAAGTAAACTTATATCTGTATTAGTAGTCCTTATACCCCCCCCCCCCCCCCCCCCCCCCAAAAAAATAAATAATAATAATCCCCTTATTTATTGAATGACCCTCGTCATTCACTGGACGCACAAATACGCGGTTTGCGCCTCAACCGTGACTCACCCAGTCACATTTACGCGTATATATATCCTATTACTGTATGATGAATGTAGGAGTAGTACAGTAGAGACAGCCTACCCATCCGACTTGGAGTGTTTCCTGAAAGCTTCGCTGTTCAGCTCCTGGAAGGTCCGGTAGGCCTGCGGTTCCGCGGAGATGCCCTGCGCGCGCCGGGTTCTGGGGCCGATCACCACCTGCGCCGCGCTGGGCAGAACCGACTGGCACTTGTGCAGCTTGCGCTTCAAGTCGTGGATCTCCTCTTCCTTCTCGGAGAGTCGCTTCTCCATGTCTTTGATCCTGTCCTCTTTCATCATCAGGATCTTGGCGAAGTCTTTCTCGAGATCAGCCATCATCGAGCGCAACCTTGGGACAAACTTTACCGAAGGGACACGGTAGACTGGCAAGAAGCGGGAAACGGGTCACCGTTCACGGGTCTTCCAACTCTTCCAATTCGAATGGAGAGTCACTCCAAATGGAAACGATTTGTTTCTACAATTGAGATTATTCTTCACCGATGAGCTCAGCGCGTGAAGTTGCACCGGTTGCTGGAGGTGGGAGCTCGAGCGCTGCCTTTCCTCCGTCCTCGCACGGACTAGTAACGGTGCCGCTCGTGCGCTAGGGTTGGCCGCTCGTGCGCTCTCCGTCTCTCCCTCGCAGCGACCAGAGTCACCTCCGCACTGTAACTTGACGCACGCACGCACACACGCACACAGGCGCGTGAAAATAAAGCTTATTTTGTGCGTCCAAAGCAGAACAGTGCGCTCAACGCGACCGGAAACAGCGAGGGTTTTTCGGGATGTAATCACCCTCTCGAGCTGCACTTCAGTCTAGACTAGCGCCTTTCGAATAGCGTCCATGAGCACGTGTAGGTGACGTTCTGTGTAACTTGATCCCGCAGCTGACAGTAATGCTACTGGAGGAGCATCTGTACTTACCAGAAGATGTGAGCTCATAGGCAGCATAGTGTCCGGCACCATCCACCCCCCCCCCCCCCCCTTCCTCACACACACACCAACACACACCCACACACACACACATTTACTATTCTCTGAATGCATTACTGCTCGTCAATGGAGCGCTGGTCAATGGAGGTTGCCCACGTCCACTTTGAAGAAAAACACACACACACGCTCACACTAACCGGAGCACACACACACATATTCCAACAAACACACCATGGGTCATCCAGTCTAATCCAGTCTAGGCTAAAATTATGATTATTTTATCAAATCCATCTCCCCTGTCAACTATCACCTTGACCTTTGATGACCCAGAAACATGAATATTTCAGTGTTTCCAGTAAGAACTAGCAGAATGCTAGGCTGTGGAATAATCACAGGTTAATGTTCGATTAACTAGCCAAGTAGAACGCCTTCTCTTGACGTTTAAGGTTTGCAGGGGACTGTCTGAGAAAATGACAAAGAAAATATAAACAAGGACTGCAGTGTTTTATAAAAAGTACACTAGTGTGTTGCTGCTAATCTGAAAGTGCCTTCATATGATGCAAGTGTGTATTATTTGGTCATCAAAGTGGCATTTTGACAAAGGATTGTTAGTAGTTTCAATTTGTGAATGGTTTATGTCCCAGTGTCGTCTTGTGTGTGTAAAGTTGAGATGGGCCAAAGGCTTGCAAAAACTGTTTAAGCAATAGGCAAAAACTGTAACATACAGCAGAGATTAGAGTAAAAAAAAGGAGAGTAAGTGTGTGTGTGTGTGGGAGGGACAGAAGGGGAGAGATAACGACAGATATGTGTCCTCTATGACAGCTAAGAGCTTCATAGATGTTTGCATCTGTTATTTCCAGCATCAATGGTCACCTTGACCGTGTCATCCTATACCATCCCTCCCCCATTTCATTCATACTTTCTTCCTTGTTTCATCCGCCCAATCCTCTCTTCCTCATACCTCCATCTCACCCTCCCTCCACCCACTCTTCTCTCCATCCCTCCTGCCATCACGAGAGCATCTTTCCTGTGTGATGCAGCGGGCTGCTAGCGTTAGCTGGCTGTTGTCTCAGATGCCCTGCCCAGCCCTGAAGCTTCTCCCCCCTCAGGGACAGCTCATCTTCCACAGGAGGTTAGCCAGACGCTAGTCAGCTCCTTCCTGTAACCCACACCACTCTCTCTCTCTCTGTCTCTCTCTCTCTCTCTCCCTCCCTCCCCCTTTGTCTCTCGCTCTCTCTCTCGCTCTCCCTCTTTCTCTCTCTCGCTTTCTCTCACACTATTCTGTTTCGCTCTTCGTTTCTCTCATTCTCTTTCTATCACTCCCTCTTAATCTAACTATCTCTCTCTTCACACTCTTTCTTTGTCTCTATCTTTATCTCTCAGTCTCTTTTTCTGTCTCTCTCCCCCTGATCTCTAAGTGAAGACAGGATGCTGAAGATCAATACTGCTGACCTCACCCAGAGTCAGCAGATAGGAAGGCCGGATGAGACATTATGGGCGGAGCCAGCAGATATGAGGGCAGGGTGAGACAGTATGGGCGGAGCCAGCAGATATGAGGGCAGGGTGAGACAGTATGGGCGGAGCCAGCAGATATGAGGGCTGGGTGAGATAGTATGGGCGGAGCCAGCAGATATGAGGGCTGGGTGAGACAGTATGGGCGGAGCCAGCAGATATGAGGGCAGGGTGAGACAGTATGGGCGGAGCCAGCAGATATGAGGGCTGGGTGAGATAGTATGGGCGGAGCCAGCAGATATGAGGGCTGGGTGAGACAGTATGGGCGGAGCCAGCAGATATGAGGGCTGGGTGAGACAGTATGGGCGGAGCCAGCAGATTTGAGGGCTGGGTCAGACACGGTATGGGCGGAGCCAGCAGAGGAATTTCTGGTCAGCGGATGGGACCACGGATGGGGATGGAAAAGAGTGATGGAGAGAACATTTGGCACTTGCTAAATACACACAACACCATCTTGTCTTTACCAGGGGATGAAACAGATGCCTAGATGCGATTAGTCATGCCTGGACAGGGCTCTCCTGAGACTCACACACTAAATACACACACACACACTTACAGCAATACATATGGTTGGTGAAGTGCATGCACAAACTCACAAACGCAGAGATCGATATGTAAGCATGCATGCACACACACACACATTCGCACGTTTCCACACGCGCACACACGTGTCTGCAGATGGAGAACAAACGCAGAGACTATCCAGATCCCTGAAGCCGCTCCTTTCATGTCCACAGTGGCTGCGGCGCAGGTACAGGATATACAGTTAGAGAGGGTGTCTTTTGGAGGAGCCTTTGCCCTTGTGGACCAGAATGAGAGAGGTATTCTCCTCTGACAGGTCAGGAGGACTCCTGGGCCTAAAGCCAGATGGCAAGGCCAGCCATCCAGTCAGCCAGCCAGCGCTCAGGGACCGGCCTTATGACAACAAAGTCAGCTTCCAACTGCCGTCCACACACTGCCCTTGCGTCTCGAGTCTCCGTCGAATACGGAATCATCCCTCCCTCCCGCTCTCTTCGTTTCCTGCTCTCTATCTCTCTCACGCTTCTCCTCTCTTCCTCTCGCTATCGCTGCCTGAGCTGGCAGAGGAGAGGAGAACTCGGAAGACAGTCGATTCAAAATAAAAGCGCGCACAGTTTGACAGAGAGGAAGGAAACGCGCTCTACCAGATTTCATTCGGCCTGAGTTTGAGTATCAGCGCCAGGCATGCCTTCGGCTTCTCGCCTGCTGATGCCAGAGCGGTTCACACGGTTACGCAATGACGCATTTGAACAACTGCCTCAGGGTTGCGTGCCTTCGTAACAGGCAGAACTCCAGGGTCCGTTCGTCCGCTCGCGTGTGCGCGCGCGTGCGCGTTCGGGGGAAGGTCGGAACTAGAGAGATCATGTATCGCTGCCCTTCCATCCCCTCCTCTCTCTCCTTTCTCTCTCTCTGACCCACCTTTGTCTCTCGCTTTCTGGTTAACTCCATTTCTGCCATTCTCCATCCCCCCCCCCCCCCCCCAGGCCCTTCTCCCTGGGCGGCGGGTCATTACTGCGACCATGGGACGAGATTCGTGTCCCAATCGCCACCCTCAATGCACGCCGGAGACGGAAGGAGAGAAAGGGCGGAGAGAGATCTGAAAGAGAAGATGGATGGAGAGGAAGGAGAGGAGCGATCTGAGGGGACAGAACGGGCGAGGGAGGAGGAGAGAGAGCCGGCCGAGAGAAAACAAAATTTAAGCGAGGGAACGAGAGAGACGGACAGAGAAATGCATTACTGTACATAGTTAACATTTAAGATAACTTCCCATACTCTCTCCAATGCATTTATTCGATATTTCCGATTCAGTATTCTGTCTGTGCACACAAGCTTTTGACTTTAGGTTAAAATGCTTGCAAAATGCTTGCAATGTTTCATCGCGACAAAACAATATTGCAAGTGAGAGACAGAGAGAGAAAGACAGAGAGAGAGAGAGAGAGAGAGAGAGAGAGAGATACTAGATCTGCCTCAAATGAGTGGCTCTGAGTGTGTGTGTGTTTACATGTGTGTGTGCGTGTCCAAATACAGTATACATACACAGTTCATGCTAAACCAGGCAGCTGAATGTTTTCCAAGAGGTAAAGGAGTACTGGAAACATTCCGGAAAGCCTAAGTCAGTATTCTTCATTCCGTGGCTGTCAGACAGACAGTGCTGCTCGACGCTGGGGGACCTTGGACAATCTGTCACACCGTGCTACCACAAACAGGAAGCTGTCAGATTACATCCTGTTATGTTGACTCTCCGTCTGTGCCCATTTCCTTTGATATGCAGCCTAATGTGTGATGGATGACTCCATGTTGTCGCAGCATCAGACTTGACTCAGAACCGTACAAGGAACCCAGAGGGAACCCAGAAGTTCCAGTCCAGTTTACGGACGGTTCTGGATCTTTCTCTCAGGGTTGATAGTCTCTGCCATTGTTAGAACTAGAAATTAGTGGTAAGAACACATATTCACCTGACATATGTAGTGATATGCTCACAGAATCCTGGAATGTGTGTGTGAGCGTGTGTGTGTTTGCATGTGTGTGAGAGGGGTTGTGAATAAACATTGCCTGTGTGCTGGAGGAAGAGGGGGGTAAATCTGCAGAATCACAACTCTATTTAGGAGAGCCCTTAGAGACAAACACTCATTAGCGTGTTGACAGACCCGCAAAATAACACACACACACTCTCCCATATGGTATCACCACAGTTCTAACAAGGCTGTTACATTATGTAATCCAAAGTTAGTTAACATTGAATTAATTGGCAAATCGACCTTTATGTGCCTCCCGTGTGTGTCAGACGGAGAGAGAGGGAGGGAGGGGGAGAGAGAGAGGGGGAGAGAGAGGGGGAGGGAGGGAGGATATCATGCGCTAGGTACTTGGAAGTTGTGACTTCTCTGCGCGTGTGTTTGGCCACCGAGAGGCACTAGAGAGCCGACGCTGTCATCTCGCATCAGCATGACAAACTGCAGCTGGCTTCTTCTCTGCTCTCGCATAACAACACATTTAGACACAAAAAAAGGCAGTTCAGCAGTTCAACATAAACAGTTTACATCCAGTAAGAGCACTAATGGAATGTGTGAAGCACAGAACTTAGAAGGATTACATAAATCAAGGAATAAAGAAAGTATGTTCCAGAACGCACACGCACACACACATCTAATATGAAACTTGCTAAATGCGAGGCGGACCGTACTAATACGGACCAGTATTATGTGTGTGTCGGGGGTGGATAATGTTGCCCCTTCGCAGAGGAGGGGTGGGGGTGGGGTGGGGGGGGGGGGCACAGCAACCAGATGAGTCACAACACTATTATATTACATTCGAAGGGCATCACAGTTCAGTGGAATATGATATTTCTGTACATTTACAAGGCAGCAGAGATACTAGAGAAAGCTGGGAGAGCCTTGTTCTGCTACAGGACCTTCACTGTGTACTGTACAGAACGCCTGGGTGGGCACACATAAGCAGAGACCTGGGGCGAGAGAAGGAGACTAGAGAGACACCTGGAGAGAGAGAGGGGACATACAGAGAGGGGGGGGAGGCAGACAGAGAGAGAGAGGGGGGAGGGCAGGCAGAGAAAAAGAGAGAAGGGGGGACAGACAGAGAGAGAGGGGGGGGGCAGGCAGAGAGAGAGAGAGAGAGATGGGGTACAGACAGAGAGAGAGAGAGAGAGAGAGGGGACAGACAGACAGAGAGAGGGGGGGCAGGCAGAGAGAGAGAGGGGGGGGGCAGGCAGAGAGAGAGAGAGAGAGAGAGATGGGGTACAGACAGAGAGAGAGAGAGAGAGAGAGAGAGAGAGGGGGGGGACAGACAGACAGAGAGAGAGAGACAGAGAGAGAGGGGGAGAGGTGGCAAAAAGAGAAGGGGGGAGAGACTGGGAGGGAGACGAAGGAATAGAGAGAGAGAGAAAGGGAGAGAAAAAGAGACAGAGAGAGAGAGGGAGAGTGTGTCATGAGCCGTGAGCGTGTGTACCAACCGCGGAGCCCCTGTCACTGTGGATCCTGGGGGATATCGAAGTCAAACAAACAACACACAGCAAACAGAGCCCCTGTAGTAGCCTGTTTGCCTGCACCTCAGCCTCTGTCACGGCCTCCCACGGCCTCAATCTACTATCCAGCTCCAGCCCCAGCCCCAGCCCCAGCCCCAGCCTCCATCTTTCATAACCTCAGTCCCACAGTCTCCCTTTAAAATAGCTTCTTTGAGTGTGCCATTATCTCCCCCCCCCCACCCCATGACACATCATAACAACCCAAATGACTCTATTACAGTAGAGTACCCCTAACCCTGGCCCCTGTAACCTGATTAACACACGTACACCTCAAGCTGCCTGAGTAATCCCCTCAGAGCAAACACTCTGTTTACAAACGCTCCTAAAGGAAAAAGGTGTGTGGATGGTCAGCGTGCGACGCAATCATCCCCATTACTAGATCAAAAAAGAGATTTTGATGTATGTGTCCTCTGTGTGTGTGTGTGTGTGATTGGTGTGTGTGTGTGTGCGTGTGGGGGGGGGGGGGGGGTGCTGATCTTGTTGTTCCTGGTCAAAGAACTTCCCAGCAGCCAGGCAGCCAGAGAGATAGCGGCAGGTTGAACATTAACCCGGGGCTCTCGTAAAGCAGCCCTGGGCCAGTGAACCTTTGGAGTTTGATATGATGGGATCATAGAATCACCCACAGCGCCACGTTCACCGCCCAGTCAGAATGAAGGACTGACGGCCGCGGGTGGTGATCTCTGAAATTGCTCAGGTGAGTCCGGCTTCTTGAGATGACCTGCTACTTGGTCCGAGTGCGCCTTCAGCATGGAGGACTGTTTCTCTTGTGGCTCTCTCTCTCTCTCGCTGTCTTTCTCTCTCCCGGAGACCTGTTCTCTCTCTCTCTCTTTCTGTGGATGTGTCCGTTTGAGAGTTTGTCTGCGAGTGTGCGTATGCGCATGTGTGTGTGTGTGTTTACCTGGGCTGCGAAATATGTTTTATAAGGAGACTGAAAGAGTTCAGGCAGCCATGGTTATATGTTGATGTGAGGATACGGAGTAGGGGAGGTCGGAGGAGGTCGGAGGAGGAGGGGGAGGTGAACTTGTCGGCCGGGGAGGATTGTCACATCCAGGTTAATTGTGTTATGCGGTACACCGAGACACGTGTGTGGCATGTTGACGACCGTAGATCGGTTGGTGCGAAGGATTCGGCGTCTTCAAAGTTGTTTCCTTCGGGGCTGAGTCTCCCCTGACAGTGTGAACGAAGTCCGCCAGGCTGTGCTGAGCTAGGAAAGTAGCAGATATGCAAAGATCCTACAGAAAAGTCAAGCTCTCTACTGTTCCCTCCAGCTCATGCCCGACTGACAGAATGCCGTCTGATGGTAGGTTTGGAATGCAGAAAGAGCTGGTTCCAACCAACAGATCTCACAAATGAACAGTTTGTTGGAGGGGGGGGGGGGGGGGGGGGGGGGGGGGGGAGGAGGAGTGAAATTAACCACTTAACTGGCTTTATTCCTACTTTTAGCCCAACAACAAAAGAGACCATTTCTAGTGTTTTTCCATGTCACGTTCGTGATAACTCGTTCCACATTTTTCGAGTGAGAACTGCCAGCTCAGTGGCCTTGTGTGTGTGTGTGTGTGTGTGTTTAGCTTCGGTCAACAGAGCTCTCACAGAGAGCACTGATGACCAGCTGATAGGGCTGCTGGCTGGTTATCATGTTTATGCAAACCGTAACTAGGCTATCTTCAAGTGAGCGGAGGCGGCGGGGGGAGGGGGGGGGGTACGGATGAGACAGCAACACAGAGAGAGGGAACGGGGAAGAAATAAAGGAATAAAGAGAGAGAGAGAGAGACAGGGAGAGATGGGGGATGGAAGAAAGAGAGTGCGAGAGAGAGAGTGAAAGAGAGAGACACGGTAAACATCGTTCGTCTCTGAGTGTCGAGGCGCTGGGCTGTGCTGTGTACACCCCATTTCACCAAGGCAAAGTGCGGCACAGGAAGAGGGAGAGGGTCGGTCCGGTTCACAGAGAGAAGGGGATTGAGAGAAAGAGTGTGAGGGAGACGCTGATGAACAGGTAGTTGGCGGGCAAGATGGAGTAGGGGCTGCAGAGAGAAAGATATAATGAGAGTGAGGGGGAGAGAGAGGTGATAGTGAAGTTAAAATAACCTTCCCACTGGTGTCCCAGGTAGTGTCTGCGGTCTGCCTCGATGAAGAAAGGGTTGGAACCAATCACCACTCTCCCTATCCTCACACTTCTAGAGCACTCTCCATACCAGCTACTCCTCATTGTCAGGAACCTCACACAGGAGCTGTCGACTCCAGCATCCAAAAGAGATCCGTGGATGAATAGAAGGAGCGAGTGGAGGAGGGATCGAGACGGAGAAAGAGGAATTGAGAGACTGTGAGGGAGGGAGAGAGAGAGAGAGAGAGTGACAGAGAGAGAGAGAGAGAAAGAGAGAGAGAGAGAGAGAAAGAGAGAGAGAAAAAGAAAGAGAGAGAAAGTGTGCGGCAGAGAAAGTGTGCGGGAGAGAAAGAAGGGCAGGGATAAAGTAGGGAAAAAATTTAGAAATTGGGCCGAGACAGGTAAAGAGAGAGAACGAGAGAAAGAGAGAGACATGGTCTCCTCTGGCTCTTTGTACAGTAGCACCTTGCGAGGTCAAGTCAGACGTACTATGGTAACATTCATTATCTGACAAGCAGACTGACATTTCCCTCCCAGCTAGGCTGGAACAGCAGGGATGAACATCCACAGCCATTCACATCCATGAACATCTGCGCCTAGCGCATCTCCACCACTCAGGAGTGATTGGCCCTGACTATATCTGGCAACACTTCAACGAGAAAACAATATGTGCGAGCCGGCGGGCGATATCATCGGCTCCGTCACGATCGGCTTCCAGGGGTGTTTTCGAAAGGCGATCGAGGGGACCGTCTTCTGTGTAAACTCTGACCGCCCCTGACCGCCCCCCCCCCCCACTCTCTCTGATCTGAATGGGGGCCCCTGCCTGGTCGTCAGGGCGACTGTCTTTGATGGAGAGTGCGAAGGCAAACAAAAGGACAGCCACTTCTTCCTTCGTCATGCAAATGCAGGGAAGACAGCCTCTTTCCGGGCTCCCGGGGGCCCTTTCCTTGAGTGGAGCAGCAGAGCAGCAGAGCAGGATGGGCTGGCTGGCTCGTCCTTGCTTGGACCACAATTACAGGCGGCAAAGGCCATGTCCATCTAGGTCTTATGGGGATTACAGATATAGCGGTGGAGCATCTGGGAAGTTACAAGTTCAAATTGGGGGTCAGATGGCTCAATGGTTAAGGCGTTGGCCTCATGATCGGAATGTTGTAAGATCGAGCCCCGGCTGTGGCTATATGACGTTGTGTCCTTGGGCAAGGCACTTCACCCTACTTGCCTCAGGGAAAATGTCCCTGTACTTAGTGTAAGTCGCTTTGGATAAAAGCATCTGCTAAATGTAAATCCACCTTGAACGAAAGATTATTATTACCATCTGGGCGTCTAACTCATGTCGACAGTATTGCTACGGTCCAGGGTGGCTTTGGTAACCTGTTTATTAAGAGAAGACACAACTAACTTCCCAGTGCCATGTGATCTGCTCCCAGCCAATAGGAGTGTAGCCTGTGTGAAGTTGAAGTTTTAGGTCAAACGTGACATCGCAGTCTGTGTCACTATAGTCTTCTGATGGCCTGGACAAGCACTATAGATCCTGCCCCGCCTCTTAGATATGCTTTCTCTCTCTCTCTCACACACACACACACGTACACACACTGATCGGACACTGAAAGCAGATAGAGGGGGTTCAGTGTTACAATGCTGCTAGGTTTGTGTTCTGTTAATCAGTACCCCTCAGACCTTCAGACCCAATCCTCAATGAGATCTGCATTAGTCTCTGTCTCTATCTCTGCCTCTATCTCTGCCTCTATCTCTGCCTCTATCTCTGCCTCTATCTCTGCCTCTATCTCTGCCTCTATCTCTGCCTCTATCTCTGCCTCTGACTCTGCCTCTGTCAGTCTGTCTGTCTCTGCCTCTAACTCTGCCTCTGACTCTGCCTCTGTCAGTCTGTCTGTCTCTGCCTCTAACTCTGCCTCTGTCTCTGCCTCTGTCAGTCTGTCTGTTTCTGCCTCTGTCTCTGCCTCTGTCTCTATCTCTGCCTCTGTCTCTATCTCTGCCTCTGTCTCTGCCTCTGTCTCTGCCTTTGTTTCCATCTCTGCTTCTGTCTCTGTCTCTATCTCTGCCTCTGCCTCTGTCTCTGCCTCTGTCAGTCTGTCTGTTTCTGCCTCTGTCTCTGCCTCTATCTCTGCCTCTGTCTCTGCCTTTGTCTCTATCTCTGCCTCTGTCTCTATCTCTGCCTCTGCCTCTGTCAGTCTGTCTGTTTCTGCCTCTGCCTCTGCCTCTGTCTCTGCCTCTGTCTCTGCCTCTGTCTCTGCCTCTGTCTCTGCCTCTGTCTCTATCTCTGCCTCTGTCTCTATCTCTGCCTCTGCCTCTGTCTCTGTCAGTCTGTCTGTCTGTTTCTGCCTGTCTCTGCCTCTGTCTCTATCTCTGCCTCTGTCTTTATCGCTGCCTCTGTCTCTGCCTCTGCCTTTGTCTCTATCTCTGCTTCTGTCTCTGTCTCTATATCTGCCTCTGCCTCTGTCAGTCTGTCTGTCTCTGCCTCTAACTTTGCCCCTGTCTATGTCTGTCTTCCTTTGCCTCTATGTCTGTCTGCCACTGCCTCTATGTCTGTTTGTATCTGCCCCTGTCTCTGCTTCTGTCTCTGTGTTTCTGTATTTCTGTGTATCTTTATCTCCATCTCTTTCTCTGAGTATGTCTAGCTCCCACAAATCCTGTCTTTCTTTACATGTCCTTCCAAAATACATTCCCACAATCCGAAACTCACATGCGCACACACTGACACGAGATTATACGCAAGTCTACATGTCAGAAGTTATAAGTGACATAACCCTGATGTGGTTATATGTCTAATCTCTTATCTTACATCAGATAGCTTCCAAGGAGCACACTCAAACTATGGCAAAGTTGAACACAGTTACTCATGGGTGTTCCTTGCCTGTGGATGTAGGTTTCCCTTGTGCAGGCCCATGTGCGTGCGTTTGCGCAAATGTTTGTATGTTTCTCGTCTGCAATCAAACGTGTGTGTTTGTGTTCAAAGTCTGCGTCTCCCCCGAGGACGTACGTGTGTGTGTGTGTCCTTGCCGTAATTCCAGTGTGTGTTGTGGTCTGTGGTCTAATTTCAGTGAGCACCCCTAATTCTCCTGATTTACTGCCGCTGCTACAATCACTCTCAATGGAATCCAATCAGAAATCCGGGGACGGACTGGAGGGCATGCAGAAAGAGGCGGCACTGCGCACTCTCACCCAGCGCACCGGATACCAGATCATACAGGTAGGGGGCTGAGGAGACAGACAGGCAGACCCTCAGACAGTCAGATAGACAGAGAGACAGACAGTCAGACAGCCCGTTAGAAAGACAGACAGACAGACAGACAGACAGACATACAGTCAGACAGACAGACAGACCGTCAGACAGATAGATAGGAAGACAGACAGGCAGACAGACACAGTCAGACAGTCATTCAGACAGACATACAGACAGACACAGTCAGACAGACACAGTCAGACAGTCATTCAGACAGTCAGACAGACAGACAGACAGTCAGACAGACAGATAGAAAGACAGGCTGACCGACAGACAGATGGAGGTGTTACTTCAGGGGGTGAACGGTGATGGACAGCGGGCGCCTCCTTGTGGCAGGAGAAGGACCTGCCCTGGCCTGCCTGGGTGCAGCACAAAAACTGGGCGTCTGGTAACAGGATGATGCCCATGATGTGTCTCTGTGTCTCTTAAATGTCCTCTGAGGGGCCTTTTGTTGTGCAGAACAGAACACGTATGCGTGTGTGTGTGTCTAGGAGAACGGTCAGCGGAGGTATGGAGGGCCCCCGCCGGGCTGGGAGGGGCCCCCTCCAGAGAGAGGCAGTGAGATCTTCGTGGGGAAGCTGCCCAGAGACCTGTTTGAGGACGAGCTGGTGCCCCTCTGTGAGAAGGTACATGACACAGAGAAGAAACACAGCAGCTTCTGGAAGTTTCTTGATATAGAGTGAAGACTGAATCAACCTGTACCGTCTCTCTCTGCCTCTCTGTCTTGGCCTCTCTGTCTTGGTCTCTCTCTCTTTCTCTCTCTTACTCTCTCTCCCTCCCCGCCAGTTTGGGAAGATCTACGAGGTGAGGATGATGATGGACTTCAACGGCAACAATCGGGGCTACGCATTTGTCACCTTCACCACCAAGCAGGAGGCCAAGACCGCAATGAAGCAGCTCAACAACCATGAGATCAGGTGGAGGGGCTTAACGAACTACGCTTAACGAACTACTCTTAACGAACTACTCTTAACGAACTGTTCTTAACTTAAATTGACTCTGCTCCTCCTTATCGTGGTCAGGAACGGTCGTCTGCTGGGCGTGTGCGCCAGCGTGGATAACTGCCGTCTGTTCGTGGGGGGAATCCCCAAGACCAAGAAGAGGGAGGAGATCCTGGCTGAGATGAAGAAGGTCACCGAGGGGGTCGTGGAGGTCATCGTGTACCCCAGCGCTGCCGACAAGACCAAGAACCGTGGCTTCGCCTTTGTGGAGTACGATAGTCACCGTGCCGCAGCCATGGCCCGCAGGAAGCTGCTGCCAGGTACTGGCCAATCAGAGGCTTTGTGACTCAAACGGCTGCCAGTTATTGGCCAATCAGAGACATGGCCGAGACCGAGGCCATCAAAGTAACTGTTTGAAAAGGGTGTGAGAAGCGTTGCTGTAACATTACCCATAGTATGGCGGTCAATGAGTCTGAACAACTGCTTCATCCGTTGGGTTAAGCACCTTCCTAGTTGTGACTTCCCGGTCTCTCCGCCCCCAGGCAGAATCCAGCTGTGGGGTCACGCCATCGCCGTGGACTGGGCAGAGCCAGAGGTGGAGGTGGACGAGGATACCATGGCGACGGTGAAGATCTTATACGTGAGGAACCTGATGCTGGCCACCACAGAAGAAACCATAGAGAAGGAGTTTAACAGCATCAAGCCAGGTAGGAGAGGGAGGTGGGATGGGAAGATAGGAGGCTGATGTGGGAGGCATGGGGATGTGTTCAAAGTGTTAAACTATTTTCTATTTTCTTCATGGATGGACTGTGTGTGTGTGTGTAGGTGCAGTGGAGAGGGTGAAGAAGATCAGAGACTACGCCTTTGTCCATTTCACCCACAGAGAGGACGCCATCAACGCCATGACCGCCCTCAACGGCAAGGTCAGCTGACCAGCCCGGGTCTACGACCCCTCTCGGAGTACCCAACCCCCTCGTTTGCGATCACCTCATGCTTAAACTGTCCTCCTTCCGCCCCCTCCTCTCACTCTCTTGTTCGACCCTCTCCCACTTCCTGTTTCTCCCCTTCTCCTTCCTCTCCACCCCCTTCCTTCGCCAACCCCCTCTCACGCATCTCCTGCCCTCCCTTCTCTTTTTCCTCCCCCTTCCCCCCCCCCATCTCCTTCTTCCACTCCCCTGCCCCCCCCTCTCCCCGACCTCCAGCTGGTGGACAACTCTCCCATCGAGGTGACCCTGGCCAAGCCTGTGGACAAGGACAGCTATGTGCGCTACACGCGGGGTACGGGGGGCCGCGGGGGCCCCCTCCTCCAGGGGGGGGAGTACACCTACACCCTGGGCCAGGTGTATGACCCCACCGCCGCCTACCTCGGGGCGCCGGTCTTTTACGCCCCCCAGGCCTACGCCACCCTCCCGAACCAGTTCCGCTTCCCCCCCGCCAAGGGGCACGTGGGCGGGCGCGGTCTGGTCCGCACGCCTTCCATCAGAGGTGGGTAGGGCCGGAGAGAACGCTGCTCTTGTCCAAAGAGGACAGCCAATCAGCGTGTGTCATCAGCTTTTTAAGATCAATGGAGTCTTATTGATCTTTGTGTCATAGTTGTGAGTTGTGGTGTGAATTGTTTTGCAATTCTTAGTGCAATATCCAAATTTGATCTTATCAAACTAACTTTACTTCCTACTGTGTATGAATTCATTACTCTGTGTGGTAACTACAGAAAAGTAATGTGCATTCTGTGCTGTAGTCTGAGACACGTATGATGTCAGTCAGTGCAAAAACTGCCTTCCATGCCTGCATATTACAGTGCAACTACTCCAGCATCACAATGCGGTCTTAAAACGCCCAACCACCCTCCTTAATGACCTGATCTGATCAACAACACTCCATCAAATCACAATGCAAAGTCCCAAAAAAGGGCGGTTGGTTAATGATTAAAGAAAAGAAGAAAAAAAAACAATCAAAGTCTGATGATCGATCAAAGATCAATCAGAAACCGACCACGATCACCTCTCTCTGTACTGTGCCGGCCTGGACGATCACATGACCAGTCTTGATTGCTTCTTCCAGTTGATTCCTGGTGATTTGATGATCCGAATCCTTCTTGCGTTCCTAGACATTTACATGAATATACCTGTAGGGGCGGCCGGCGTTCGGGGCCTGGGGGGGCGGGGCTACCTGGCCTATGCGGGCGTGGGGCGTGGCTGCGCCAGCTACCAGCTGAAGCCTGATAAGAGGCCTGATGACAAGCTGTTTGACCTGCTGCCTGGTATGGAGCTCACCCCCTTGAACGCAGTGGCCCTCAAACCTCCTGGGATGAAGCCCGCTCCCCAGGTACACACACACGGCAACACACACACACACACAGAAGGACGAACACACACAGAGAAAGACACACATGTCGATAACACACATGGCAAGACAGACTTACAGAAAACGATTCACACAAACACAGACGGTCACAAAGAAAGATATAGGTACAGATGAACACACACACACACACACACACACGGCAAGACAGACGTGCTGAAATACGTACACACGTACAAAGACACACACAGACCGAAAGAAACGCACACGTAGAAACACACAGACATGCACACACACAGACAGACGCACAGAGACACAGACAGACAGCACACACACAGACAGACAGCACACAGACAGACAGACAGCACACAGACAGACAGACAGGCACACAGACAGACAGGCACACAGACATACAGACAGGCAGCTGTGCTCCTACCCACCTGCAGGGTTTACCTTCCAAGTTTGTGCGTTCCAGATTCTGGAGGACGTTTGTCAGAAAAACAACTGGGGTCAGCCTGTCTACCAGCTCCACTCTGCTATTGGACACGACCAGCGCCAGCTGTTCCTCTACAAGGTCACCATCCCAGCCCTCGCCACCCAGTACCCCAACGTGTAAGTTCAAACCAGCCCATCGTCACACAGTATGGAAAAGTCATAACAGTTACTTTGATCCCACTTAAGTATTCATATATATAAATTATAAAGAGAGGGAACTAATACGACTTGTTTAATGCACAACAGACAACAATTTATGTTGTTAATTTAGCAAAACCTAGCAAGCATAGACAAAAACATGTGATCAATAACCTTCCATCCTTCAAACTTTTATACACAATACAAAAAAACATACGTTTTCGTCGATCAATAACCAGCAACATAGTGATGAAAATCTTATCTGTTTTGAGCTGGTGGTGAGATGATGATGACTTTAATAACCATGGGTGTTCCTTCCCCACACAGCACATGAATCCATGTCCCAGAACTCCATCCAAAAGTTACCCCAGTGCAACCTGCACTTCTTAGTATCGATATCAGTCCACACCAAGTAGAAATTATCTTAATTCCCAAGTGGCATTAATCCAGATTAAGAATCCACTGCATCTGAATCGACTCAAACCCTCTAATCCATCTTTTGTGCGACCTTTCGTCACCTTTCTGAAAAAAAACAACAGGCATATTAGCAGAAAGATCCATGCCACCTGTTCCCATCAGTTCTTCTCCATTACCCATCCCTTCTTCTACTCCTTACAGTCATTTCACACCGGAGAGTAGAGCTCCTTGTTGCCCCCTCAGGGAGAGTGGTATAATAATAATAAAAAACATGTTAACAGGTTGATAACTGTTATTAAGGTGATCCTATCATCGCCCAGTAGTGGCTGGACATTCTTTTAGATCCACATTATCCTCACATTCAGTGTAGAAATATAAGAACAATAAATAAAGGAACGGTGAGGATGTAGCCTTTCCTTCATCTTCATCCTCACCTCCCTCTTCACCTCCGTCATCACCCTCATCCTGCCCTTCCTCTCCCCTCCGGCTGCAGACACCCGTTCACTCCGTCCAAGCTGTGTGCGGCGGTGGACGAGGCCAAGGTGCACGCAGCCGAGCACGCCCTGCAGACCCTGGGGCTGCAGACAGAGGGCGCCGCGGAGGCCACCGCCGCAGCCGCAGCAGCCGCTGCAGCCGCATTCTCAGGTATGTGGAGCTCCGCCCCCCCTGCCGAGCAGCCAACCGACGGGCCGTCGCGCTCGCATCTTCTGCACGGTCAGCCTGGTGGCTTCCTCCGAGCCCTGACCTTCGAACCCTGGTGTGTGTGTGCCCCAGTAGGTTACACCCTGGCCAGCCCCTCTGCCTCGGTGGCAGCCTCTCAGCTCAAACAGGCCGTGTCGCTGGGTCAGGATCTCACAGCTTACACCACCTATGAAGGGTACCCCGCCTTCGCCGTGGCAACCCGAGGAGACGGCTACGGGGTGTTCTGAACCGACGTTCCGGAAGCCTAGAACCCGGACAGCAGAACCTGGAACTCCAGACCCACCAGAGTTCCTGTTCCTGTTTCCCTGACTGTGGAACAATATGTCCTCTCTGTAGAATTAATATGATTGTGAAAATGGATTTTGTAGTTGGTTTTAGAGCCACTATTGGCTGTTTTAGAGTAGTAAAATAATCTAATTTAATTCCAAATTATTGATTGGTTATTCACTGATCATTTTTACAAAAACTACTTTTTTTTGGTACTTTACTTTTTTAGGGAAGAGGATGTCTGCACATAGTGTTTACTTCTCTCAGTAACTTGTTTTGTGTTTTTTTTCTCTGCCTGAAACCTTTCCTCATGATGCTGTTTTTCCACTGGCGTCATGAGAGAGACAGCAGGTCTTCTCTGAGGTCAAACGCTGATAAACTGACTGATAAACTGCCTGAACGCCTGGACTTTAATCCCCCAAAGACCTAGAAAAACCCGCAAGTTGCATTCAAACAGACAAACAAATCACAAGAATACAAAATCTAATCAAACATGGAAAGTCCAGCTTGTTTTCCCTCGGGCATCGTGGCCTTCTGTGACCCAAGTGAAAAACAAGAAACACTATTTCATTTCATATTCGTGAACGGTGCCTTTGATGTTGTTTTACCTACGCATGCCTCTACATATAAACTAACTGTGCTGTTGTGTCTGCTTAGAATATTAAATACATGCTAGTTGTTGTAAAAGGGCTTTTACCTAGTGTTGTTCCCATCTCTCAGTATTCACACTAGTATTTGTCTCGATGTTCCAAAACGTTTTGCTATTTAATGTGTTCTTGATGTGCAGAATATAAGCAGCCCCCCCAGATGTGAATTTGACCTGCCTGTTTTAGGACTCACTTTAACACACGTGTTCTTACCTCTGTTTTTATAGGCCATGGAATATGAAATATTTCTTTTCAAAAGGGTACAATGTCCTCTAACCTGTTGCAGGCAAACTGACCATGGCTACGGACATAGTGTCCTTTTCTGAGAGTTGAGTTATTTGTCTTGGGCCTCAACCTTTGGTTGTCCTAAACCTTACTCTCTACTCTCTGCATCCTACGACCTAGGATCTAGGCCCTACACCCTAAACCCTACACCTTAAACACTATACCCTGCCTACACCTTACACCCCACACCCTACGCCCTACACCCTACACCCTACACCCTATGCCTTACACCCCACACCCCCCTATGCCCTACACCCTACACCCTACACCCTACACTCTAACCCTACACCCTACACCCTACTCCCTACAACCTACACCCTACACCCTACGCCCTACACCCTACACCCTACACCCTAACCCTAGAGCCTACACCCTACACCTTACTCCCTACAACCTACACCCTACACCCTACACTCTACTCCCTAACCCTAACCCTAGACCCTACGCCTTCCACCCTGCTCCCTTGCTTCTGGGCATGCACATTCGTAGGGCTGTAAGACTTGTCAGCACACCAGACGACACTACGATAAAAGCGGTGACAGTATTAAAAGTGTGTGTAGCACTTAGAACCTATTTTTATACCATAAATCAAAGACTATTTGTCGATTGTTTTGGGATATTTTCAAATTCTCTGTACTCCGATAATTGATCAGAAAACCTGTTAACCAAATCGTGAGGGGACTGAATAATCAGGCAATCTGGAGGAACGTTAGCGATACTTGGAGAGAACATGGAACGTGGTGACTGTTCTGGGTGATTCTGAGGTGTCTTGTGTGATCATTGTTATGGGTTAATAAACAATACGCATTTTAAAACTTGATAGCATCTGTTTATTACACCTTCATTGAAATCAAATGTATTTGTCATACATATATGACAATTTTTATATTTATTTATATATGTGTGTCACAGTTTACGTTCAATCATATTCAAACTACAGAAAACCTGAAAACAACTGTACAAAAGCATTCTGAATTCTCATTCACTGGTCTGAGAAAATTTTGCAAACAGTGTTTTTTTATGCTTCGATCCAAAGTGACACGGGGGGTGGATTTGAACCTGCAACTTCTCTTGAAACAGTCAAACCATCTAAGACTGAACCGGCCCAACAGTTTTAACCAGTGACTGATCTGGGATCAAAGATACCACCAGGTCTTCTGAGAGACCCTGAAAATGGCAGAGGTTCCCTCATAGGGAGCGATGACCGTCGTTAACCCCTTCCTCTGCTTGAAGTGTCCAAAATGGCGGATCCTGTAGGTGCCTGTCTGGGCAGAGCGAGGGATGTGCCACTCCACTGTGGTGTTGCTGTGCTGGTCGGCCCCCTTCAACCAGTAGAACCTGGGGGAGAGGGGAGGAGCCAGGCGGGGAAGAGGAAATCAGACAGTTCAGACCGTGCACACCCCCCCACACACACGCCCACCCTCCAGTCCCCTTTGAAGTGGCAGTCTGGTGTGTGTTGACAGAGCGGATCAGAAGGCAGAGACCTTGTCCAGGGTTGTTGATCTAGCCAGGCCACCTCCTCTTTGGCCCAGTTCACCTATCATGTCATGTCAGGACACAACACCTCCATGCCCCCCCCCCTAGCTACTCTGACCTGCTGAAGACCACACGGTATAAACCAGGCTTAAGCAATGCGACAATCTCCATAGAGACCTCTATTGACGCCGACATCTTGTTGACGCCGATCCAAGCTTCTAAGATCGACTCAAGCAAGAGAATTTCAGTTGTTTTTCCCAGCCCAGACCGATCATGATAATGCTGATCTCGTCGGGGAAGCCTAGCTTTGATTGGACAGCGTTGAACCTTGTGAAACCACCCCTCACTAGAGCTGAGCCGGCCCATCTCCGAACCCTTCAGTGTTTGCAAACCTGGTGTTCACACAAGATAAGAGCTGACGAAACACAATCGTTTCTGAATCGCAATAATCCCATTGATGTTGCATTGATTATCAACAGATGGTGGATTACCGTAAATGCGCAGTAATCTTTCTTCCTCATAACGTTCTGTAATCTCCAGAAATATCTAGATAATGTTGCTAAATGCCAGGCTTCCTGACATTTGATAATCCTCTAAAATCATCAAACCTAAGAGTGGTGCTCTGTTCCTTGTCAGATTAAACCAAAGGTGACCTATCAACTCTGACCTATCCCCACCCTGCCCTTGTCAGATAACACTAAGCACTGGACCAATCACAGCCAGCCTTGCTCTCTCAACGATTACAGTGTCCATTAGAACTAACCATGCAATGAAATTGTAGTGCTGTTGTACTCTTTTGTAGTAGTAGTTTGGTAAGACTAGAACCAGTTAGAATCATCGTAAAATCATGTTCTAGCTTTACCTAGTTTCCCAAGATGCATCTGTGTGAACTACTTCCCAGCTGGAGGTGCTGTTGTGGAACTTCTCAACAGTGACAAAGGTCTTGTCTCTCTGAAATAGACAGAGTTTGGAGGTTACATCGATTTCTATGTTGGAAATGTACATATCATTGTTTGAACGTGCAATTTCTTTCTACGGTATGTTTACATGGATTTGTATGTTATTAGCAAATCTTGAATTGGGTTGGGGATGGTTATTAACAGTCTTACAATGTCTCCTGAGTGGCGAGGGTTTCCAGCTACGAATGTGACAGAAGCAACGTCCCCCTGTTGAACCACAGCAAACATACAGAATCAGAATGGGGTTTATTCGCTATGCAAGATTAACAAACATAGAATTCACTGTGGCAGAAATGAGCGAACATAGAACATATATGTGGCATACTAATACAAAATGAATACAATGTAAAATGCACTACAAATATGATACAAATAACAAATCATACAAATCATACAAATCATACAAATAACATGGAAATACAAATGTTATTTGTATCATTTGTATTATTTGTATCATTTGTAGGCGTCACAACATACATGAACATTCGGAGACGGATTTAGATTTAGGCGATGGCGAGTCACAAACACATGTAAATAGAGGGAGTGAGTGGTAGAAGCTAGAGGCAGGAATATGAGATTTTCATATACTGACGCTGGCATTAATATGGAGAATGATCCCAATACCATTCCGGATAGTGATACAGTTTCTGATACAAGTACTGATGTTCGTAGTGATCTTAAGGCAGACAGTAGCTCACCAGGGTGTAGAAGGAGTTGACCTGCTCCAGAACGTCTCCGAACGAGGTGTTGACGGGCTTCCTGTCCACGCCGGCCGCAGGAAGCAGATTGAACAGCGGGCTTCCCGTGAAGAACGGGGGTTCTGGACCCACAGGGAGGTTCTCCTCTCGACCCTGAACGTGAACGGAGAACCTCAGGGTCAGCCTTGGAACCAGGCAGCCTCCTCACTTTATAATGTGACGTCATATCCTGTCATGTGATGCATTCTTATCCTAGGCCATGTACAGGGAGGAATCGATGAAAGTAGGGCTTCGAAACTTGCAATCGAACCCTATAGCCATCCCCATTCAGAGATGGAAATCCAACTCATAAAACAGAGATTGACCGTAAGTATGTTCCTATTAAACGGAGGAGCAGGTTTAAACAGACTGTTGACAGCCTGACCAGCCTGACCTCTGCGATGGCTCTGGCCAGTCCTCTGAACTTCTGCACGTAGGCTGACAGAGTGTGAGGGCCGAAGATGGTGGACGCTCCCTCGTAGCGCTGGATCTGCACACAGAACACTGTAACCGCCTAGGGAACTACACAAGGTGGAGGTGCCCTTGAATGGAATGGACCCTGTGATAGGCCTCATAGCCATGTTAAATCCTTTGCAGAATTCCATCCTGGCCAGAAATGAGGCACCAAACAGAACAATATGGCGTACAAAATAGTTCCCATTGGCGGGTTGTTGCATTCCATTTTTATTTATGGTTCCATGCAGCATCACAGTTAATAAGAGCAGAAATGGTTCTTCGATTGGTTCTACACACGGGACACCTTAAAATATATACATACTGAAGGTAATGAGGCTAGCCTAGGGATGGAACAGCATCGTAATGAAGCTGCTGGGATGACTGTGCTGAAGTGATGAATGCGTGTTAGTCTCCAGGCCTACCTGGTATTCCTCATAGGTGGTGATGTAGTGGGTGTAGATGTTGCTGAGGCCAGCCAAGACCACTTCTGCATCCTTGAACGAGCCCTGGGACTGGAGCTCCTACACACACACACACGTACACACACACACACGTACACACACACAGGGTTGAAGTGTTCACCTGTGAGTGAATCCAGCGTTTCCGTTTGCGTGTGTGTGTGTTGGATCCTCACCTGTTTCACAGCCTCTCGTATGCGTCGGCCTGACATGGTGCTGGATGGGAAAACAGTTTGAGCCAATCAGCTCTCCTTACTACTACTGTGGTTCTGCATTTAGTAACGCCGCAGGGGGTCTCCAATCCTGGTCCTCGAGGGCCGCTGTCCTGAAGGTTTTAGATGTTTCCCTGCTCCGGCACACCTGATTCTAATGAAGGGTCGTTATCAAGCTCTGTGGAGGTGTGCTGGAGCAGGGAAACATCTGAAACCTTCAGGACAGCGGCCCTCGAGGACCAGGATTGGGCATCCCTGTTCTATGGTCTCATGTTTCTGTGTTTAGCCAAACTCACGTCATCTCTCCTGGTATGGCCACAATGGCCAGCGGTCCGATGGTGAACATCTGGACATCAACGATCTGAGGGTGCCAGGGGAGGGGCCAGTTCATCTGTGGAGCAAAGCATGATGGGAAGGTAAGAGGTATGACAGTGATGGCAGTGATTGAATATAGGGATATAGGGAGTCAGGTGGCTCAGCGGTTAAGGCATTGGGCTTATGATCGGAAGGTTGTGAGTTCGAGACCCGGCTGTGGCTACATGACGCTGTGTCCTTGGGCAAGGCACTTCACCCTACTTGCCTCAGGGGGAATGTCCCTCCCTTGCACACACCCCAGTTGCACTTACCTCCCCTGTGTTGAACAGGATAGGCTTGGGCTTGTGGCAGTCCTGTGTTTCATTGGACGGAGCCCCCAGCAGAGCATCTCTGATCCCGTCCCAAAACGGGTCACCCTCTACAGCTCCTGTATTAACACACACACACAAGAAAAGAAACACACACACAAGGATAAAACAATTCCACACACGCTCAGATAAAGGCCGTTATTAGGAAAGTAACATTTCTCTGAATATCCTTACTGGATTTTAAAACCTTTACGTTATAGTATAGATGTGTATCTACTGTGTCAAGTAAAATGCAGTGACATGCCGTTTTTCATTTGTATTTCATCCACATTTTTGTAAACGGTCTGACGAGCGTCAAGAGCTAAGCGGACGATAATGGGACCGTTTATGCTAGCATTCCCCAAGGTCACAGAGCAGCCTGTGTTCCACTGACCCTGGGTGAAGTTCAGCTCTCCTCCCCCGTCGGTGGTTCCTGCAGCAAAGCTGTGGCCCAGGGCCGGCTTGCAGGTCCTGGCCTGCGAGGGCGCAGAGAAGACAGATGAGGAGACTTTCTAGAGATCAGATTGGTGGAAGTTGCGCAAGAGCCACCACCAGTCAAGGTGAGGAGGATATGTCTGTGTCTGCTGATAGGATGGAGGTTGATAAGGTAGCAGGAAGGGGCTGGGCTCAGGGAAACAGGATATCCAAAGGTTAATCAGGCATGCTGGACTAAGAACTCTCCTAATAACTCCTCTGAACTATGCTATGAAGTAATTACTCTGTTATCCCAGTGTTGTGATTGGTCCCTGCTGAGGCGGTACTGATTGTGGTGTGGCAGTACTGACTCTGATTGGTCCATGTTGTGGCAGTACTGACTGGGATTGGTCTGTTGTGTGGCGGTACTGACTGTGATTGGTCTGTGGTGTGGCAGTACTGACTGTCATTGGTCTGTGGTGTGGCAGTACTGACTGTGATTGGTCCACAGTGTGGCAGTACTGACTGTGATTGGTCTGTGGTGTGGCAGTACTGACTGTCATTGGTCTGTGGTGTGGCAGTACTGACTGGGATTGGTCCATAGTGTGGCAGTACTGACTGTGATTGGTCTGTGGTGTGGCAGTACTGACTGTCATTGGTCTGTGGTGTGGCAGTACTGACTGGGATTGGTTCATAGTGTGGCAGTATTGACTGTGATTGGTCCATAGTGTGGCAGTACTGACTGTGATTGGTCCATAGTGTGGCAGTACTGACTGTTATTGGTCTGTGGTGTGGCAGTACTGACCGTGATTGGTCTGTGGTCTGGAAGTACTGACTGTGATTGGTCTGTGGTGTGGCAGTACTGACTGTGATTGGTCTGTGGTGTGGCAGTACTGACTGTGATTGGTATGTGGTGTGGCAGTACTGACTGTGATTGGTCTGTGGTGTGGCAGTACTGACTGTGATTGGTATGTGGTGTGGCAGTACTGACCGTGTGTGTGGCGTTGATCTGGACGGTGACGTCCGTCATGTTGACCCACTGGTGGGCAGCATGGACGAAGCCCCGCAGCTCCTGATCTGCCTTACTGTAGAGTTCCTGCAGAGGGCAGTCACACACACGTTTGCACACAGGCCCACACACACACACACACACAGAATCTGAATAATTTGTTATTGTGTGTGAGTGAGTGAGTGAGTGTGTGTGTGTGTGTGTGAGTGAGTGTGTGTGTGTGTGTTTGAGTGTGAGTGTGTGTGTGAGTGGGCCCCTACCTTGGCCTTCTTATAGATATTCTCTCCTATGATCCGGGTGCTTTCAAACATGTCTCCTCCTGGACCGGCTGACACACACATCTTAGTCTGGGGACAAAGCACACAGTGGTCACTGTCACTGGTGCATGGTCCAGTGCAGGGGTGTCCAATCCTGGTCCTCCAGGGCCGCTGTCCTGAAGGTTCTAGATGCTTCCCTGCGCTCTGATTCTAATGAAGGGTCGTTATCAAGCTCTGTGGAAGCCTGTTGTTGACCATTCATTAGAATCAGGAGTGCTAGAGCAGGGAAATATCTAAAACCTTTAGGACAGTGGCCCTGAGGACCAGGATTGGGCACCCCTGGGCTAGCTGGTGTGAAAAAGAGCATGTGACTATGGACAGCTCTGTGGTGGAGCATGTGAAGTCAAGAACGTCAGTTTTAAAATCCCTCTTGTACATCGCTTTGGATGATAATGCAAGCTTAATATGTACATTTTGAGTGTATGTGGTTGCAAGTGTATTATTGAGTGACATTGTGTGTGTGTTTGTATGTGTGCTTGGGTATGCGAGTGACACTGTGTGTAAGAGATTGTGTGTGTGTATGTGTGAGGGACACTGTGTGTGTGTGTGTGTGTGTGTGTGTGAGTGTCACTGTGTGTGTATTTGGTTGTGTGTGTGAGTGTCACTGTGTGTGTATGTGGTTGTGTGTGTGTGAGTGTGAGTGTCACTGTGGGTGTATTTGGTTGTGTGTGTGAGTGTCACTGTGTGTGTATGTGGTTGTGTGTGTGTGTGTGGGTGTATCCCCTTGTGTGTGAGGTACACACCCCTCCAATAGGACAGGAACTGTTGAGGTAGTCACAGGCCTCGCCAGTATTCACACAGATCGGCCCTTTGATGTTCGGAGACACGTCGCCAAGGTTACTGGAGGAAAACCCAGCCACGAATGGTCCCTGGACAGGAGACAGAACCATGGATGTAGCAGAGGTGGCTAGTGGACTCAGGCCCTGTGGTGGTCCCCAGTCAAAGGCAAGTCCATTTAAAGTTTCTGTTCTCGGTTCAAACTCCTCTTCTACTTCTCTCAATAGAAACCTCTATTCTAAGTAGACCAAAAACTTTAATTTACTTGTAGCCCGCTATTGATTCTTAGGAAAGGCCAGAAGTACTTCAAGTTTTTAATTATCTTTGGTTATAGTTCATTTCTCCTGTGACTGCAGGCTTAATCAGCTTAAAGAACAGGACGCAGTGTTTTACATTATTTAATTAGCTAATCTTCACCAGTTTATTACTCATACGGACAATGGGCAGGGGAGCACAGTCTCATTCGGACCGGCTTCAGTGTAGATTAGACCCAGTGCTCTTCCCTACTCCTCCTGCTCTCTCTTCTCCTCCTCCTCCTGCTCTCTCCTCTCCTCCTCCTCCTGCTCTCTCCTCTAGTCTCCTCTCCTCTCTCCCCCACCTCTCCCTCTGTTCTCACCTCTCCAGGTAAAGAGCCTGTGTTCTTATCCTGCTCCATGATGTAGGAGGCGTATCCCATGTTGTCGCTGCTCACCATGCGATTGGTCAAGTTCATACTGACAGCGTGGACAGCGAACCAGCTGCGAGTGGGAAAGAGGGTTGGTGGGGAGAGGGTAGGGGGGGTGTATGCAGAGCGTTAGCCCTTGGCAAGAAACCAAGGCTTGTCCCTCTGAAGGCAAGAGCAGATTAAAGGGCCGAGTATTCGCGCGCAAGGAGGGGGGGCTGTGAGGCGAGGCTGTCTACCTGATCATGCCCATGCCGTCTCCATCCAGGTCTGTGAATTTCAGAACCACCACCTGCTTGTCTGTGTTAGTGGTGTACCTGGGGGCGGGGGCGGGGGAAGTCCAACAGTAATCAACACACAGGATCCGGTCAGACCGCTTTGCAAAACTTGTTCATGAAAGCTTGTGTGTTATCCCAGTCTCAATCAAACGTGGGAGATCGAGAAAAGACGGAGGGAGGAGCTGAGGGAGGGAGGGAGGATGGCAGGAGATGTACCTTCCCCTCTCCTCCTCTGGGTTGTTGAGGTAGGAGTGCGGGCTCCTGTTGCGACTGTTGTCCTCCAGCTGTCCTTTCTTCATGAAGATCCTCCCTGGCTTCATGTTCCTGTGAGCTATGTCCACACTCTGAGACAGGGGGACAGACAGAGAGAGACAATTCTATCCTCTGAGATGGAAAGACAGCGAGAGAGACAGAGAGAGAGAGAGAGAGAGACAGAGATGTCCATACTCTGAGACAAAGGACAAGAAGGGAGGGAGAGATGTCCGGACCTGAGAGCCAGGACGGAGAGAGAGAGGAAGCCACGCCTACTGCACGCTGGAGACAGGGGGAGCAAACACTCGGGACAGGAAATGACAACATTCTAAGACATTCTCGAACTTCCTCCGGGAGCGGTGAGATTGAACGGTGGAGAGAACAGAGGGATCCCTGACAGAGAGGGGTGGGAGGAGGGGTGGGTGGGGTGTGGGGGAGGGGGGTACAGTACACAATGAAAGCCACGTCCACAGTCGGATACAGGACGGCACAGTGGACACGTCTGCATGGGGGAGGGAGCTATGTGAGCTATGTCTAAACTGGGAGACAGTAGGGTGCATAAGGAAACATACTGTGCATCAGAGAGACAGACGGAGGGAGGGAGGGCGGAGGTAGCTATGCCAGCTATGTCCAGACTGTTGGAAAGAACAGACCCGAGCGATCCCTGCCGTACAACAGAGACACAGAGAAGTGAGGGAGAGATCAAGTTGAAGGGCGAAGGGGAGAGAGGGGGCGAGAGAAAAGGCAGAGCATGAAGAGACAGAGAGGGAGACAGATAGATAAGATAAAATAGACAGAGAGAGAAAGACAGATAGACAGAGACAGACAGATAGACAGACAGAGATAGAGAGAGACAGAGACAGACAGATAGATAGACAGACAGACAGACAGACAGATAGAGAGAAAGAAAGAAAGAGAGAGACAGATAGGAACCTTGACAATCCCGTTAACGATGGCCTGGGCTGAAGGTTTGATGTATCCTTTGCTGGTGATCATGAAGAGTGTGTACTGGAAGTATCCAGCCAGGCCGGAGTGCGTGTGTGTCCCGCTCATCACCACGTTGTCCTGCCTGTACAGGCTCCCGTATTTGACCTTCAGCTCGTTCAGCACCTGCAACACGTCAGCCCTGAGATTACAGCACAGTGTTGGTGTCATACTCAAACATCTGTCTATGAGAGGACAATACAGGCTTGATGCCAGCCTTCGCGTTTACTTCATACTGTAGATAAATGTAGTCCACCAACCACCTCCATTGCACATATCGAACCACAGTCTTCTGACATGGGCAGTGTGTGTATCCATTGCTAGGGATTCAAACCTCCAGACCTCGGTTCTAAAAGCCATGGGGCGACGAGTCACCTTGGTCCCCGAACCGCTTCTGTTACCTCCAGTCTGAGACGCTGGGAGACCATGCCGATGTCAGCCGTGATGAAGACCACCCTCTTCCTGCCGTCGTCAACGATGAAGGCTCTGCTGTACAGGCGGGTGTGGATGCCCCCCGCTGTCTGGTCAGGAGTGGCGTAGCCCATCTACCGCACGCAGAGCCACACACACACACACACACACACACACACACACACACACTGCTTTGGTTCTCCCTTCACCTTCAGGGTTACACATGGACCATCCTGTCTCCCCTAAAGTCTTTGATCACATCATGAATCGTATCACAGATGGATTGGTTTATCTACGTCTCTTTATCTGTCTTTCTTCATCATACTCATCTCTACCAGACACACACAGTGGAAAAGGCTATTGGAGGTCAGGGGGAATTCTGTTTTGCTTTTGGATTTCAAAACCCATTTTGTATTAGATAAGAGTATCGCGACGTGGAATAGAAGTGCATTTTGGGTATAATTCTGTGTTGTTTAGGGAAACCTTCATGGAAACAGTATTCAATGGTTAATGATTTAGCACACTAGTTTATCCAAAGCAACGCACCAAAGGGCACATGCACTAAAGTGTGTTGTACCAGTAAATTATGCGGCTGGCACCAAGAAACAGTTTATGTTTTACAAGCCAAGTTACAACAACACAGTCACATCTCGTAAACCAGTGATAAAGCCTCTTTGTCATGATAACCTTTGACTTTGGCAGGGAATGTGTGTATGTGTGCGTGTGTGTGTGAGAGGGGGGCAGGTCACTCACCAGGGGGATGTCTGCAGGGGGGCCAGTGCAGTCCGCCCTTCCCACCCCAATCAGGTAGGGGCTCTCCTTGGGGGGGGGGCTGGGGGCGATGGTGGCCTCTGGATCCTCTAGTGGCCAGACACAGCAGAATCAGCTCTCTGCGGTGCTTAAGCACAACAGTAGACCCCTGTGTGTGTGTGTGTATGTGTGTGTGTGTGTGTGTGTGTGACTAAAACAAATCCTTTACTTGATCGGTCGTTCCAGCCCGTTGCCATGACGGCGATCAAGCTCACGGCCACTCCGGTCATGATGATGAAGAGGAGGGCCAGTGTGGCTTCCAGCTGGGTCAGCCCGCAGAAGCGGCCTCTCTTCACAGACATGGCCCCGCTCTGACCCCAGAACAACCACAACATGACCGCAACCACAAAACAAGGACGTACCGTACTGTTAGTGTAGTTTAACGAACTATGGTTTATGGCAGTGCTCAACCCCAATTTCTCCCAAGCAGAACAGTTTAATACTTACAAGCAGTTCAGCTCCTGGAGGGAATAACCTTGCTGTCCAGCAGGCTGTGACTCAAATGGAAGTTAGCCTGTCAAGAGACCGATCGGCTGTTACTGAACTAGTGTAGGAAACAGGCTGAACATGTGTTTTACTGCCTTGTTGGAAAGCAACCTTGCTGTGCTGACTTCTACAAGCCTAATCTGTTTATCAATCACGTGCAAGGGTTCCCTTATATAACTAATGGGTAAAACTTCACCATATCTCTTATTCCAAAGGTTGGGTTATATATCACTCAATCAAGGTCTGTGGGGAATCTACAGGTATTTAACGATTTGTTCTTCAAAAAATGTAATATATTGGTGACAGTTTGATGAAAAATAAGCCTTTCTACCAATCCCTGTTCATCCTGGTCAAGGTCAATCTTCAAACTGTAATAATCACTATGTAGATGATTGTACAAAATTATTGTACAAAAATTTACTGACATTTTGGGGGAATCTTGAGACAAATAAGTAGCATGTATCAATTAAACAAATAAATAATTTTGAGTAAAATGTTTGCAGAATATAATTTATTTTCAACAATCGTATAATTTCTTCCATGTTTACAACAAGCATTCATTTCATGGGCTGGTTGGGAACAGGTCTGAGGTATAAAACAGAGAGGTTTCTGGAACAGTCCTCAAACCAGGAAGCAAACGCATCTTCAGGTGACCTCCCATTGGCTACATTACGACCCTGGACAACCCTTAGCTAAGCCCCTATTGAGAGAAACCCTTGAACAAATATTACATCATATAACGTTGGCGATATTAGCAAAATTACAAATACGAATCAGCTTATAATAGAATAAAGTGGAGATGTCTCTCCTGTTTAAACCTTTCATGTCCCCAGGTCTATCCAGGTGTCATGCCAAGGTCCTAGTCAGTGATACTGGACAAAGCCCAGCAGAACAGGACTCCAGTTCAGACACGGTCTGGAACTGGTCCAAGGCTCAAATGATGCAGGTTCTTGGCACACGCAAGATAGAACACAGGTTTTTAATTTCACAGGGGAACCATGTAAGAAAGCATCCATATAATAAATAAAACAAGAGACACGGTTCAGGACAATGTTATGGTGAAGCATAACTGATTGGGAAAGAATACTTCATTTCCAAAAAATGATATTAGTTACATTCGATGATATTAGTTAGACTGGTTTAAATGTGCAGTGTGCAGCGAGTGTGTTAATATCGTTCTATCACATTCCATCGACAGTTTACCTTCCAAGTCACAATACTGTTGCACCAATCTGCAGACGCAGTCAAACAGATCCATAAAAATACGAGACTGAAAGCAACTAGGAGGATTTTTCCAAACATTATGGAACTTTCCAGAACACACCGGAATATTCTGGATCACACATCATAGCTGTGCAGTTGGGACAGTAAGGCACTGAAATAATTCATCCATCCAGCTCTCCTTTGACACCAAATGTAAAAAACCTTTTAGGATTTAGAGTTCAAAAAATAAACTTGTTATATGCTTTAGATTAGAAAATGCTCTGCAATGTGAACAAGTTCAGTGAAAATGATTACAAAAATGTTAAGTACCTACAAGGCATAGGACATTGTTGTTTACGCACAATACATTTCTAATTGTTACATGACTTAAGATACTTGGGAGTCATGTGACTTAAGCAGGGTCGTGTGATAACCGCAGAGTCATGTGACCCTGCCAAAAACAGGCAATTTTTTACCATTTACCCTCACTAAAACCTGCTCCTGGTGTTCTCGGCAACAGAAACACCACCTTGTAAATTTGGCACACAGGGCCACGTCTTTGTAGCGCGATCACACCTTCATCAAATACTATTTGAGATTTCAAATGAATCTAAAAAATACTTTGAAGCTTTGGCTGGAGGGAGTCAGACAAGAGGAATATTCACAGGGGGAACTTGTCCAGCAGCTGTTGATGCCCACCAGGGTCTCTTTGCCGGCCAGGCACCAGGGGCTGTGTTTCAGGGGGGACCTTAAAGGGAGACGGACCAGAGAGCGGGGGTCCGTCCGGAGATGGATAGGTAGAAAGCAGGTGTTCTCGTGGCACTTTAGGGGAGGGTGCGGGGGGGGGTGGGCAGTCTCAGACTGTCATTTAGGAACTATGTTCCATCCTTCCTTCAGTCAATATGTCTACATCCATCCCTCCATCCATCCCTCCGCCTGCCTGCCTGTCTGTCTGTCCGTCACGGGCACTCAGTGTCTAGCTTGCTGTACTTGGCCTGGCTCCTGTGGGCATGCCGCCACGACAACGGCAACTGGTAGTTCCGGGGCACGAGGCAGTGGACGTTGAGCTCCAGGTACAGGAAGAAGCGGTACCACCACACCCTGGCCAGGAAGTTACTCTGGGACGCCTCCTTCAGAACCTGCGAGGGGAAAACACAGAACAATGTTCCAGAACCCGGCCAGGTGGAACACTCGGAGCGTGCTCCACTGACAATCTGGGGGCAAAACTGTCTCTGTATATTAGACGACAACATTTCACACGTAGTCATGTAGCAGACGCTCTTATCCAGAGCGACTTACAGCAAGTACAGGGACATTGCCCCCCGAGGCTAGTAGGGTGAAGTGCCTTGCCCAAGGATGCGACTTAATCGGGCACGGCCGGGATTCCAACACGCAACCTTCTGATTACTAGCCTGATTCTCTAACCGCTCAGCCATCCAGTGTCAGGGTTCCAACATTCAACAAGACACCCCCCCCCCCCCCCCTTTATCAGATCCCTAACCAGACCCCATCATAACATCCTCTCCCATGCTTTCCATCGTCTGATTGGTCCAGACAGGTCCTACCTGCTGGTTGGCCATGGTGTGGTACCACCAGAACAAGCGGGTGGTGATGTAGTAAGCAACCACTACATCTATGGAGTAATGATCGTGGGCCAGCAGGATGCAGAACAGGCCCACGGCGCACAGAGCCCAGCAGATCCAGTGGTACCACCAGAACCTCCTGGGGGAGTCTGGGAGAGGAGGAGAGAGAGAGAGAGCACTGTTCACTGGAGGTGCAGTGGCCTCAGTCGGCCACTGGGTGTCGCTCCAAGCGTGCCAACACTTAGCTGAGACAGGTTCCGCACCACTTGGAGGAAACGCTTACATTTACGTGTAGTCACTTAGCAATCGCTCTTATCCAGAGCGACTTACAGCAATTAAAGGGACATTCCCCCTGAGGCAAGTAGGGTGAAGTGCCTTGCCCAAGGACGCAACGTCATGTTGGCACAGCCGGGTTTCGATCACGAGCCCACCACCCTCACCGCTCAGCAAAATGACTCCCACCGGTAAAGTGTGTGTGATGGTGTCACAGCACCTGATGAAGAGTGGGGGTGTGCGTGTGTGGGTGTACTCACACTCCCGGATGAAGAGGTAGGTGAGCGTGAGCATGACGGTGTGTCCGCTGTAGAGATAGTCTCCACACATGTGGTGAGACCCTGTGATGGTGAGACCGCCTCCTGCAATCATCTGCATCACTCTCCGCATCTGGGACAACCTATCTCCAAACAGCTGCACACACACACACACACACACGCACACCACACACACAGAGGACAAGATCAATTTCACGAAGCAGAGAGGAGGAAGGATGGTTCTCCCAGTATGAGCAAAACAGGAACCCAGCCCCCGACCAGAGGAGCAGAACATCTCTGTCTCCCACAGGAAGGAGGAGGCTGCTGGAGAGGGCAAGCAGCGACGGTACAGCCTCACTGATAACTAGAGTGTTCCTGTAGAGGAACAGGAGGATATCCTGGCCTGGGCCATGTTGGTTGTCACACACACACACGCTTGCACACACTTCTGGAACGGACGGGACACACACACACACACATATACCCTCACTCACTCACCCACACACAAACACACACAGTGCTGCAACATCCACAGTGAAAATGTCAAGAACATGACATGCAGTGCAAACACACACTTAGCCTAACATTTCCACCGTGTGTCATAGTTTCGCATGCAACTCGGGATCCTCCTGTTTACATTTAAGGCCATCTACAACCCCCCCAGTTGTGGGAGCTGTGACTCTTACAGATCCCAGCAGCTGACGGACTGGAGTGGAAAACTATGACCAGGGGGGTCAGAAACTGAAACCAAACACCCACCCCCCCCCCCCCCTCCCTCCCCATACACACACTCCCTCTCTCCATCTCTTTGTCGATGTCCTCCTCCTTCTCATCCCTTTCGCTTATCCTAACTCTTGTTCTGACACACCCTACACCTTTACGAGAAAGCATTATCTTTCTTTAGAACTGTGTGGTATATTGACAAGCAAAGCATAGAGTGTGTGTGTGTGTGGTGTGTTTATCTGTAAGGTACAGGGGTGACCCTTTTGCGGTTAATATCAGTATTTATTTATGTGGGTGTGTGTGTGTTTGTCTGACTGTGAATGTCAGTATTTTTGTGTGTGTTTTTCTGACTGTGAATGTCGGTCTGTGTGTGTGTGTGTGTCTCACCTTGGGGGAGCACTTGAAGTGCATGCCAGGCACAGGCAGGGTGGTGATGTACATGGTGACACACCTGTAGAGGTACAGGGTGCCCACGATAAAGAAGAACCTGCGGCCTACGATGGACCTGAAAAGCACAGACAGCCAGGTCAGCCCAGGTCAGGGGTCAACTGCACATGACGCAGACAAGATCCACACGAACACACCGATACACACAAACACACATCGATACACAGACACACCCAGATAGAGACTGGTGGAGATGGTTACCATAAACAATACTGTCATTCCGTTGAAGTATATTATACTCTACATACAATCCTCTTCGGATTTTTCTATTTTACTGTAAAACGACAGCAGGGCGTCCTACCTCACATGTATTTAATAATAACAAATGTTTAACAGATGCCAAAGAGAGAGCTTTACAAAAGAGCATCGGTCGCCGATCACAACAACGGCAAACAGAGCGAGTAGTCAGAACATGAAGCATTGTGGGAAACCAAACGAGCGCCAAAGGGACGAACCACAAGAGCGCTGTTCTCCCACGTACCTGTACTTCAGCAGGAGCAGCTGCACCAGCCACAGCCCCACCAGCACCATGCCGTTCACCTCGCAGATGGTGAACGCCCACTCCACGCGTCCGAACAGGTCGAAGAACTTGTCGGGCAGGGGCGGGGTGTCCTCCTTAGGGGGCACGCGCTCGTGGACCACCGAGATCATCACCGTGGTGGACACGAAGCAGATCATGGCGTACACCAAGGCCACGCCCGTCTTCCCCCACTCGCTGGGCAGCGGCGAGCGCGTGGCCTCGCCCCCGGCCGCCGCCGCTCCCGCCGTCGGGATCTGGATCAGGACGTGGCCCTTGTGGAAGCCGTTGACGGCGCCGTTCCTCTGCGGCTTACCGACGTCGTCGTGGTGGTTCCCGTCCCTGGCGCCTGGGGGCGAGGTGAGGGGCGTGTGCTCGTGGGCGTGTTCGTGGGCGTGGCCGTTGACGTGGCCGTTCTTGCGCGACTGGATGTGGTGCTCGATGCGCAGGGTCTCCACCCTGGCCAACAGCTGCTTCCCTCCATCTGAGGTCACCAGGGACAGGGGCGGGGACAGGAAGTCAGCGTGAGACAGCTGGAGCAAGCCCCGCCCATCCAGGAGTCGCAGGGCGTCGGCGTACTCCTGCATGCCCTCGTCGCTCAGCCATTGGACAACCTCCTTGCTCGACCAATGAGCCACGGCCTTCATGTCAGGGGTGAGAGGAGGAGGAGGGGGGGGGGTCTAGGGGTGTCAACGACTCGGTTTGACCAATCCGCAGTCCTGTTCAGGTCCCGCTCATCACGGAGAGATGTCATTGGCTGCCAACACCTGGAGGCTCCACTCCGACCAATCACAGTAGACGGGTTGACGGATTATTTGATCCAAACGGCAGTTGGGATTTCATCTGAGTGATGAAAAACTTATTGTTTCGCCTGAGAAAGGAAAGGAAACACAACATCGTTACCAGTGAACGTCAATTCATTCAGTGTTGTTGGCTGTTAGATTAACCTTGTTTGGGATAAACAGCCCTCTAACCGGCCAAGAAAAATAAATAATTGATGGTGGTAAAGAATTATGTGTATCGGTACGCAACAGAATCCAATCCAATGACCGTTTTTTCACGAGTTTCGCACAAACCAAACGGGGCTCCCAAATCATCCAGCCTACTTTTCAGGAGGACATGCGACTTGTATTAGGGAAGACAAAGACTCAACTATCATCGGAAATTCCACTGGAGAGACTAGAGAGTGAATCCAGGTAGAAAATACCCAGAGAGTATCCTACACCTAGTCTACGGTATAACTGATACGGGTAATAATACCTGGATCGGATTGAACACCCACACCGTTACACTTGATCGATCTGCATTCCCACCATCGCAAATGTTAGGAAAGTTTCAAAGCATGCGATTTATAGTCCAAGCGTTTTGATCTCGCAAGCAGCGATCCGAACAACCCGATGATCCAAACCGATCTACCTCGTTGATTTCAGTATCCAAAGTGGGGAAAACGAGGACCCGGGTTCCAGTTAAGACTCTTAAGGCAATTCTCCGGAATTAGGCAAGCTTGGAAGGAGAAACTTTCCCCGCAAGGCATGTGAGGAACTCGGGGAGGGGGGGAGAGAATGCTGCAGGGGTGGGGCGACTCTGTTTACAAATGTTTCCTTTGACGGAGGAGGGGGGGGGGGGGTGAACTTTGGGCCTCATCTGGGATACATTGGCGAGGTCTCTCTCGCCAACAGCCCGGGGGATCTGCGATGTCTCAACCGGAGGGTAACGATCAGACACTCATATGGGCTCACTCATTCACCCGATCGCCGTTATACAGAGGCGAGATGGGAAAGATTGGCTTACCATGGCTCGTATATATATTTTTTTATGTAGTTGTGTTTGGAGGAATGCAAACACAACTACACCACGCCAATCCAAATATTTTCCAATGCGTGGAAACACTCATGATCACTAGATGCGATTGGGGTGATGCAACAATCTGGATGTTCAATTATGTTCTCTTTAACTTCAGTTTTCTCCCCCTTCCTCTTTTCTTCATTCGCTCTCAGGCACACCCTATGAAACAAGTAGCGGATCACTCCGATCACCGACGTGGAAAATGTTGTAACACACAGGAAACCGGGGAAGGGGGTGTCTTTTACAGTGACACAACGCACAAGTTGAAAACTCAGTCCTAGAGTTTGTAGCCTGGTGGACCCACTGTCTGAGTGGATTCTGATGGGAGGGAGTGTGTGTGACTCAGGCCTTGTGGTTGTTAGAAAGCCAGGGTCAGCTGTCCTCAGTAACAGCTCTGTTTGACTGCCGATGCCAAAACATACTTGGGGATATAACAACCCAGTGCTTGAATTGAAAATCCTTTATTATTCCCCCAGAGGGGGAAATTGCAGTCCACAACAGTGTGAGCTGTTGCAGCCAGCAGCCAGCTTGTGCCAGCGCTGGATGTCTTCTTAAGTAACAGCATGACATGAGGAAAGGAGAGGAGAAAAAAAAGACGACCCGCATTTCTGGGGCCTCCAAATAAACACCTCAGCACATGAGCACATAGAGTAAACATAACAATAACAACAAGCAGGCGAAGGCGTTGGATGGTGTGTGGTGTTATCAGTGTAGATTAAGTTTGTGTGTTAGTGTAGGTCTGTTTCAGCACCTTTGCTCAGGCACAATCAGTCTGGTTCTCAGACTCTCAGAATCCCCAACAAAGGCTATCCCTAGTCTGAGATTAGGGGTTGGACTAGTTTTACGTTTTTTAAACTGGTATTATTACCAACACTGTCATTATAAAAACCACCAAACCAGCAGTTGACAAATCATCCTCACAAAAATAGTTACAAGCCTTAAATGCATGACCTCAACCTTACTAAATACCATACCTCACCCTTAAAACTCCCAATACCTCAACCTTACTATCTACAAATACATGACATGCACATTACCACCTACAACACCGCAACATTGCTGCCAAAAATACAGCAGCTCAGACCTATCAGGTGACCCTCCTCTCCTAAAGCAAGCGTTAGGAAAGGAGTCGATTGGATCAAAGAAGGATGGCAATCAGCCCCCTGTTAATCCAGCTGCTAACACCGCCACGTCTATTGACACTTGAGAGGATTATCGGAGAGACGTGAGTGAACGGTATTCCCATGCCTGCCTGCGATAACCCACACCCTGCATTGAACTGTTCTCTCACTGTGAACACACAACAATCCTTCCCTTTCACGCTGCCCGATTTCAAAGCTGTATGAAATAACACAGACTCTCTAAATCCAACGGCCGTCTGTATCGTATAGAAAAACATCCAAATAATAAAGATAAGCATTGCAACACAAGCTCATGACAAATGAGGGTTTGAGTGATGGTGAGAGCTTGTGAAAAAAGATATACAACAGTGTGGTTGTAAAATCTTTACACAGGCACAATTCAACCATGTAATAGTTTGACTACATGTTAGTCAAACTGTAGTCAAACTTTAAGAATGCAGGACTCTGACCTGAACTCACACACACAACACACACCTACCCCTGTGGCCTTTGTGTCTGTTCTCCAGCCTCTGTTTCCTGGAACACTAGAGGTGCTCGTTTCTCCTTAGTCCCAGAACGTGTTCCAACAGTTTCCCATCCAGCTTGGTTCTCCTTTTGGCCAGTTCCAGTGTGCCTCACCCCTCATCCTCTCCCTCCCATCCTCCAGAAGCCCCTCCCATCCTCCAGAAGCCCCTCCCATCCTCCAGAAGCCCCTCCCATCCTCCAGAAGCCCCTCCCATCCTGTGGTCTCTGCAGTATCTCCTGACAGCCCTCAGATGCTCTGGAAAAACCTGGTATTTCAAATAGGTTGAGTCGTTTGGAAGAAAACGTCAAGTAAACCAAGCTGTCGTTTCCCCCCCACCCCCCCTACCCCACCCCAGGTACAGCTGCCTATTGTCAAGGGTTATTTCTGGTTTCACTGGCTGTCTAAAATATAAATTGTACATATTTAATATATAGAAAAAAAGTCAAATTAAGTCATCAGGATTTTACTCTTTTTTTACTCTTACTTGGCAAGAAAGAGCGTTTGCTTTTGATTAGTGGATGCAAGTGTCCACATATCAAACCTGTTTGGAAACTAGAGGACTATGACCTGACAAAGACACATGCGCGTGCGCGCGCACACACACACACTGCCATCTGAGTGTCGTGACAGAGTTGCTTGGTTACGGGCCTTGCCCACCCCTCTGCAATCCCTAACCACAAGTGTTTTACTATTAACTCTCTGCCAGAGAGAACCTTCCTGCCGCGCTAGCTGACTCACAGTCATGTGCTGGTGAGTTCCAATTTACATATACTGTTTCCTGTCTGTATGGCCGTGGAAAGCGCACTACAGAGCCCCAGTGTTCAGCTATGGTGAACAAGTGAATGGTGAGCGGAACGATCGGTAAACCTGAAAAAAGGGTAACAGGAAAGAGTGATTCTACGTACCGATACTCCTAAAAAACGATGTCCGTCCCCCCCCCCCCCCCCCCCCCCCCCTCTTACCAGCTACCCTCCCACGCCCCAGGGAAAGACCGTATTCAAACGCCTTTTCCTTTCATGGAGGTCGAGCGAGACGGTATGGTGTGGACAAAAGATGCCTAAAGGCCCAGCACATTGGTCTGTTACTCCCACCTGTATTGAATTACACCTGTAGGCTATACCCTGAATGGAATTGTATGTCCCATATAGAAACAAGCAATGACAACAAGGGACTTGTGTGGCTAGAGGACCAGCCACGGTGGTTAGAAACTTAAAACACTTAACTCCCACCACTGCTACTGTAAATAAAATGAGCCTTTCCCTAGTTCCATTAGCACCTGTTTGGCCTTCCGCCCTCCCATCTGGCCCTGAAGCCGTGCTTAAGCTACACTGCTGTAAAGCCGTTTTCAGCGTTCAAACTGGGCTTTCAATGTCCATGAGAGCCTGATAAGACCGCAAGGCCGAACACCCAGGAAACTCAGTGAACTTAATCCCTCCGCAAGCTCTCTGAGGAAACGGATGCAGGTCCCTGGTTCCCCCTCAGATCCGCTCCTGACCAACGCCTTTCCGGAGTGTTCTACCTGCAGTCCTCTAGCGGTCATTTCATGGTCATCTTTAGCTCTTCACCAACATTAACAGAGGGCTGTCAGGGGAGGTTAGGCAGGCCGTCCCATTGGTTGAGGAGAAGTCATTTCCTCTGTACGCTATAGCTAGATTAGAGCTTTCCTCTATGTGTGTGTGTGTGTGTGTGTGTTGAAGCAGCTCTTTTCCATTTAACGCCAGCTTCCATGGACTCCAGTCTACTAGCTGTCCATCAGACAGGCGGGAGCGTTGAGGCGGGCCAACGCTCCGACAACTCACTCGATGACTCATTTTATGAAAAGTCAGCTCCTCGTCGTATTAAAAGCCCTGGCAAGCTTCGTTCAGATGCATCACAGGCGGTTCTATTAGCTTTAAGGTGTGACCCTGACAATGGAAGTTATTATACTTTACTGGGCGGCGTCCCTTACTGAGAGGGCCATGGGAAGCGTTTACGAGAAGAACAGCGAGTTGTTAAATTACTGTGTGTGTTTTACCAAAGTTTTACCAAAGTCTTACCAAAGTACAGTAAGGTCCTATCATTGGGGCTGAAAGTGAAGTACGGTTGGAGATAATAATAATAATAAAAAAGCTTGGCTCTCCGCCATGTTTTTCTTCCCATCCCTGCACTGGCCTCTCTCCAAAAAGTCAAGGGCCAATGCGTGCTTCACCGACAGCCACTGGACTGCTGCCCAGGGGCCATGCACTTCAACATAATCACAGCGCATGCATTTCTGCTGGACCAGCAACAACCGACCATTTTCACCTCGGACGACATCACTCCCTCGGCCGCGCTGCTCTGCCTGAGGCAGTGCTGCTCTACCTGAGGTAGTGCTGCTCTACTTGAGGCAGGGCTCTGGCTGAGGCAGTGATTCTCTGCCTGAGGCAGTACTGCTCTAGCTGAGGCAGTACTGCTCTAGCTGAGGCAGTACTGCTCTGGCTGAGGCAGTGATTCTCTGCCTGAGGCAGTGCTGCTCTGCTTGAGGCAGTGCTCTGGCTGAGGCAGTGCTGCTCTACTTGAGGCAGTGATGCTCTGCCTGAGGCAGTGCTCTGGCAGAGGCCATTGTGGGCACAGGGAGGAGGTCACCTCGTCTCATTTCCCTTCCAGAATGTTCATCTTGGGGGGAGAGGGGGGGAGACAGGTTACTGTGACACGCAGTCTTTGGGGGAGGAAATTGAAAAATAGCTAAGTATCGAAAACAAGTTCGACTGACAGTCTCATAGGTCTATGTGTTTGTGGGCCAACTAAAAGATACAGCCAGGCCCAGCATGATTCATGGGCCTGGCTGGAGAAACATTGACTCAGAGACTCAAGTAATCCCTTCCATAGCTACGGAACTGAGTTTTATTGAACAGCTGAACTTCCCCCACCAAATGGGAACACTCATCACACAACGTCTAGTAGAAAAATACAGCTTGCAGTCGTGTTTTGTTGGCCCACACTCCTGTGGTTGTTATAGCTGACGTTGCTTCAAGGTGCAACAGAATTGCTTGCTGGATGAGACCTGACAACAATCAATTTGCATATTGATCACACAGCATTAAAAAGGTACAGAATCTATAACGTGGAGCGTGACTTCTGATTGGTGACCTATCTAAAGATATTCATTGCTGTGTCATCAGTTGTCATGTGGTTAGCGGCTGATACTGGTTCCCACCTTATGTTGACACACACACACACAACTGCAAATACATTAGATAGGTTGACTGACTGGGGAACAATACCTTCCCAAACAATCGTGAAACTACCGTAGAAGGCTGAGAAAATGATCTGCTGCTGGCCGTGGTTGTTTTCCAGTCTGATGGCATAGCCTACTTAGCCAGCTAATCTAGGTCTGCATCAGGATCACACACACACACACCCTGTGGTCTTTGTATTCCTCTAAGGACAGCGTCATTCTACATACTGGCCCAACTAGCTCACATTTTCCACACACCACAGCCAAAGACCTCCGTCATGCTATAATGGCAGGAGCAGAACAACAGAATGAGTGGACCACACGCAGGGAAGACAACATCTCCTGGGTCGTGGAGAGGAGGAATGAAGACCTGCAGGCGGGTTGGGTATTAGTTAGGTATCATTTCTGTTTCAAAACAAGGGGGTCTGGATCTGAATCTTTGGCTAGTACATTCAACACTTACTCATCTGAATGAATAATCATTTTTTCTTCGCCAGAACACAACTCATCTTCTCTACACCAACTACCACATCTTGATCACCCACTGATGCATCCCAGTTGTAAAAGTATGTGACAGCATGGAGACAATTTCCAGAATCGTTTTTTCGCCAATTGTACACGTTGGGAGGGGGGGGGGGGGGTGATGTATCATGCCTGTAAGATACTCAAATTCTAGGCACATTTTAGATCAGTGGTTCTTAACCTGGGTTCGATCGAACCCCAGCTGGTTCGGTAAATCAGTCTCAGGGGTTTGGCGGAGGTCACGACACACAGCCAACTCATATGAATGATTCTCGATTACACGACCAATAAAGAAGGGTTCGTTGAATGTGGATATGGAACTGGTGGGGTTCAGTACCTCCAACAAGGTTAAGAACCACTGTTTTAGATGCACTTACCTTAACGAAGCTTGCGATGGGGGGGGGGGCATCATGCATGCATGTAACACCGGGGTCAGATGGCTCAACTGGTTAAGGCGTTGGCCTCATAATCGTACGGTTGTGAGATCGAACCCCGGCTGTGGCTATATGTAGTTGTGTCCTTGGGCAAGGCACTTCACCCTACTTGCCTAAGGGAGAATGTCCCTGTACTTACTGTAAGTCGCTTTTGATAAAAGGGTCTGCTAAATGAATAAATGTAAACACTAAGGTGGAAAACACAGGATTTTGACAGCTGGTTAAAACTTGGTGAACAAGCTCTTCAGAGAGAGGCTGGAGATCGTTCCTAATGAGACACAGCTAGCTAGCTGAAATCCCTAATCCCTCAAACGTTTTAAACTTCAGGTTGTTGCTTCTTCTCACCTTTACCGGAGTGCATCAGGTGTGCCGGTAGACGAGCCGCGCCGATCTGTCAATCAAGATGCGGAGAGCCGCTACACGGTTGCGCAATCCTCGCCTCCGAGGACAGTCCACTGGATCCGCTGGGGAATCGATCCGCAAACCCGAGCTACGTGGACATGCTTTTGGGACTTGGGCGTTTTTAAAGGCATAACACGCAGGCTTGTTAGCGATCGGCCGTGCCTTGACCAGCAAACTAGACGAAGGAGAGAAATGCTGGAGAGGCGTGCAAGGAAATCTGTGCCTGGTGCAAAAGAAGCGGATTAGGGAAAGACGTGGTTGACTGTGAACACGGATCAATGCTGTTTAGTCGCCATCTGGCGTTTAGATAGGAAACATGGCGCTCGAACCAACGTGAAAATGATATGGCGCAAGTTGTTTGTTATATTTTTAGGACAGCGATGAAAACGTTCACATGGACAACGGCCTGCCTTGTTGTCTGATGTTTTACTACAACAGTATTGCATTTCTTACATCGTGTAGTGAATATACATGCATGCATGTATGCTGGCCAAGGAAGCTTTACAAACGCGTGGATGCTTTATGGTTGGACAGCTAACTGGAGCTGAGTTCAAAGTGCAAACACACACACACACACACACACACACACACACACACACAACCCGGAACATCAACAGACAGAACACACCTCCTGGATGGCTTGGCTGATGGTCCGATCAGCACTTATTTTTGTATCCCCTTAGATAGTTCAAACTTTCTACCTCCAGTACACCGACGAAATGACACCAGCACTTTCCAAACACAGCTTGATCTCCAAACGAAGTTGGATTTTGACCGCTTTCAGCCTCGCCTTGACTCGCCTATTTTACGGTTCCATTGCACATGGCAACGTTGATTCGACCATCCCACTCATAGCGAACTACTTCGGGACCAAAGGCAGGTATGAGGACGTCAACCCGTATCTCAGAGACAACATCCTGGCCGTGAATACATCAGCACAGTCCTCCGATTGCAGTGCGATTCACCTGACTGCTATAATCCGGCATGGGACGCGGTATCCCACCACCAAAAACATCCAGAAGATCCACCGACTGTACGACCTGGTGGTGAACGAAGCATCGAGCGCCGAGGAGTGGCTGGATCAGATCAAAAGCAAGTGGGAGATGTGGTACACGGAGGACATGGATGGTCAACTGGTGCAGAAGGGAAGAGACGACCACAGACACCTGGCTGTCAGGCTGGCCACCGCCTTCCCTTCCCTGGTGAAGGAGGAAAACCTTCGAGCTGGACGCATGAAGTTCACCACCAGCTCCAAACACAGATGTTTGGACAGCATTGAAGCTTTCCAGGCCGGTTTGCTCAACCTGTGGAAGGTGAAAGGTGAGTCCTGGGATGCGAGCAGAACTCCACCGCCCCCTGACCCTCGAGTTGTTAAAGTAAAATTGACATTTCAAGTCAGACGGTCTTTCGGTCTATAGCCAGGTGTCACAGGGTTGGTACAAGAGTAGAATTCAGGCAGAACTCACTCAAGTCACCATGTCATTTAATTCCAAATGGCCACCAAAGTAAAGAGGCATATATGGAGCTCTAAACATCAGACGGTGTTGATCTTCCTGTCCCCTCTACAGCTGTTTACTGATGTGTCATGTACGCAGATGTTGGACCACTGCACCAGATCGATGACGACCTGATGCGTTTTTTCGACAAGTGCCAGAAGTTTGTGGAGGGCGTGGAGAACAACCCGGGCGCCCTGTTGGAGGTGAAGCTGTTCAAGGCCTCCGCAGCCATGCAGAAGGTGCAGAGGAAGATGGCCGACCGTCTACAGGTGCCCTACAACCTCGTCACCCCAGGTAAGGAACCACATTCTTCACTACTTCCTGTTCTCAAGCTCTGTGGAAGCCTCATAATGCCTCATTTGAACATGTCGTGGTTGTCATTTGAAATGCAGTTGTGGTTGCTGACCCATGGTGTTTCATGGAGATAGCGTAGATTTTGTGCATTTGGTTACGGCTAGCTGGGATACATCACTCACTGTAGTGTTTTGTTGTGTTTCGGTTGTGTTTTCGGCAGCGATGGTGGAGGCAGCCTTCTTCCTCTGCTCCTATGAGTTTGCCATCAAGTCCCTCCACTCCCCCTGGTGTCAGCTCTTCGACGAGGAGGATGCCTTGGTAGGAGATGAGTGAGAGGAAGGCAGCATGCTACAGGGAACCTCTTACCCCCCCCCCCCCCCCCCCCTCTCTCTCCGACACACACACTACTACCACACCTTTTGTGATCAAAATAGACAATGTTAAGCCTCAGTTTTGGGCAAACCAGGTCTTTTGATTTTCACTCAATGCAAATCCAGTCTATAATAAATCTATAGTTGATCTGTAATCCAGTTTATCATAAATAATAAATAAATCACGTCCCGAAAGAAGCCCAATCTATTTGATCTGTATTACTTAGGTGTTGGAGTACAAGAATGACCTGAAGCAGTACTGGAAGAGAGGCTATGGTCACGACATCAACCCCAAGTCCAGCTGCGCTCTCTTCCACAACCTGTTCAATCGCCTGGACCAGATATCACGACAGCACGGGTGAGACAGCTGCAGCGACAGTCCCTATTGTGGGGTCCTACTGCTTTCTATCAGATCTGACCACCACTAACAAACACAACTCATCTGTGCTTCTGGAAAGCTAGCAATTTGATGGTGCCGTTGGGTGTTTTTAAGATCGTGGAGTGAGTTAAACCATTTTCGAGTCAACATGGCCAGCTAGCTATCAATTGCCTGGCCTGTGTAGACTCGCTGTGCCGGAGATGCAGCGATAACCCGATTCTGTGTCGCTGACTGAAAGGTTGATTGTTATCGCGAAGCAGGACTGCTGCGACTGTGTTTGTTAAACCCTGAGGGTCCTCTCACCCTTTCCAGTGGGATCAGGTTACAGCTGCAGACAAGGGGCTCGTTCAGAGCTGCCGTGCGGGGTTACCTGCAACGTGGCCGTTCTGTGACGCTGTTCCTGTTAACCCGGTCCCCCTCCCCTCCACAACAGACTGCGTGGCTTTAAAGGGATAGTATTTGGCACTTCCACGGACAGAGTTGACTGTCTCCCCTCCCTTCCCCCCCAGGTCGAGCCATGTGTCGGAGGCGGTCACCGTCCAGGTGGGCCACGGCGAGACCCTGCTCCCCCTGCTCTCCCTGCTGGGCTTCTTCCGGGACGTGACCCCCCTCACGGCCGCCAACTTCCCGTCCCAGGGGGAACGCGCCTTCCGCACCAGCCGCATCGTCCCCTATGCCGCCAACCTGCTGTTTGTGCTGTACGAGTGCAGCGACGGCCTGCGCCTGCAGGTCCTGCTCAACGAGAGCCCGGTGACCTTCCCCGGGATGGAGGAGCCGGCCCCGCTGTACCGGGAGGTCAGGGAGCGTTACGGAGTCTTGCTGCGCGGCTGCGACTTCCGCCGGGAGTGCGGCGTGAGCCCGTCGCAACACGCCGAGCCCCGCCACCCACCCAGTCACGCCTCCGAGCTGTGACCCAGGATGTAAGGTGTCAGTGGGCACCAGGCTGAAGCTGTCATGAAAACCTTTGTCTGGTTTTCTTGATTCAGAATGTTTCTCGTATTCATGGTTGTTTGACCAGGATTGAATACTGTTGGTGCACAAGCAGGTGTGCCAATGTGAACCAGTCAGTTGTGCCAAAATGTGCTCAATTTAAAAAGTGTTCAATATAACACTTCTACTGTACAGGGTTAAGGGGACTATCTGTTTTGAGGTGGAGGGTTCCAATCAAACATACCTCTAGTTTACACTACAGCAAACAGCTTTTTTTAAGACACGTTGTTGTATAACCAAAATATAGCCTTATGTCTCAGGTGTGTGATTTTATTTGAGATTTGTGTTTATACTTAATCAGTTTGAATTAAACTGACATTTTCCAAACCAAGATGAAGCTTTATATTGTATTGCCTTGAATTCACACTGAAATGTATTACAACTTTTTTTCTTGAAATTGTCTATGTCGTTTATTTTATTCAAAAGATCAGACAAATGGGCAACCTGATGTATGTGAAATGGGTATCCCAGTGTAAGGGATATACAACCTGGGTTTGACAAAAACTAGTTTTGCAAAGGTGAAAGTGAATGAACTGTAATAATTCATATTGTTTATAAATTGTTGACCATAGCCAACTGCAGGTACCATGCACTTATTCTCGTGATTGTGCATGTCAAATGCATCGATTGAAAATATATAATAATAATAATATAATACTATATAATATATAATAATTTAAATATAATATATACATTGAAAAGATGAATAGCGCCTTGAGAACCTTGAATAAATAAAATAATAAATAAATATTCATTTAGCAGACGCTTTTATCCAAAGTGACTTAAGCAAGTACAGGAACACTCCACCTGAGGCAGGGTGAAGTGCCTTACCCAAGTACACAATGTCATGTTGGCCCAGCTGGGAATCGATCTCATAACCTTTCGATCATGAGGCCAATATCTTAACCTGCTGAGCTACCTGACTCTGAATGAGTAGATAAATACCAACGAGTCCAGAAATGTTGTTAAACTAGTTAGATAACATCCTCGATGAAATATTCCCCGGGGGCCTTTCAGACGAGCTCCTAGGGCCCCGTGTATCCGGGGCTCGGTGGCATCAGAGGCAGGGAGGAGGGACGGGAGGCAGGGCCAGGAGAAGGCTACGTGTCCCGTCAAGGGCTGCTTATTACACGTCCTGTTCCCCCAGGCGATTCATTACTACGGAGTTCAAGATAAAACACGATCGACCCAAGCCTCCAGCCTCGTCTTTCTCCTTAAGTGGCGAGATGTCCGGGATTAAAAAGCAAAGGACGGTAAGTAGGCTTTGGTGATGTCGGATACTGCGCCTTGAAAAATACTCCTTCACCCACAACTATTTTGCCCGTTCGCTGGGAAAAAGTTTTAAAACCAGAGATAATCTGACTTTCTTCTGGTGTGTGTAGTTGCGTAACATATATTTCGGGAAGTGTAGAAAGATCTGCCTTTACTACAGTTTTATGGATCTTTAAGTTTATGAACCAGCTTGGTCGATGATGAAGTTTACTGGCCAGCTTAAACCAAAAGTATGAGTGGGCTACATCATGTGTCCAGATTGAAATATCCTTTTAAGATACTGATAAACACTGAAAACGCAAATACCACATTGGTTAATGATTTAGGCCATTTCCAGTGGGACATTTCACTGGCTTGTTGCTTAAGTGTACGGTTAAAACCCTCTCGATTCAGAGCTTTCAGATGCATGTGTACCTGAACAACGGTTCATTGATGAACATCTTATGAATCGTTCATATTCATGCGGATTTGTGGATGTTCGTGTGTGTGGTGGGGGTGGAGGAGGGGTTGGGGTGGGGGGGGGGGGGGGGTGGAGGTGGAGGGAGAGGTACGGTTCTGGCCAGGCCAGTATAGCTCCATCAACCCTCCCCATTCTATCCACTCAGAGGTCCAGCTTCGAGCCTGGGAGAGGGCTTCCACTGACAGGGCTGGCTGGGGTTGACACATAGCACACAGGACTGCTGCTAAACCAGATGAATAGGCCTGTTTGTTCTCCTGCACGCTCACCCCTTTCTCTCTTTCACTCTCTCCCTCCCCTCCCTCTCGTAATCCCTCTCCCTATTTCTCCCTCCCCACTTTCCACATGTTTCTTCCACCCTGCATTGTTCGCTTATGTGGAACAAGCGATTACATTATTTGACCCTCAATTAATTTACCAGACACCTTCATCCACATGCAAACATGACATGTAATGCGTAGATACACAGCCAAATATTTACACACAGTGTATATGTATGTTTGTGTGTGTGCATGTGTGTGTTTGTGGGGGAGATCAGGACCTCCAGAGAGCCACCAACGTAGTCTACCAGGCCCACCATGTGAGCAGGACCAAGCGAGGCCAGGTGGTGGGGACCCGAGGAGGCTTCAGAGGCTGCACTGTCTGGCTCACAGGTGGGGCACCAACCTCAGCCTCCCGTCCCCCAGCTCTCTGCCGTTAGACCCAGAGGAGGTGGAGGGCGGGGTGGGATCGGAGACCCCCGATCACCTCTGCTACACTTCTTGACCCAGAATCGGAAATGAATCCCAAAATGCAGTCGATCCAAGCTGGATGCTATCAGCGATGCTACCTAGTTTGTGGTGAAAACCATGTCGAAACAGTCTTGTGTGTCTGTCTGTGGGCTTCTCACTGGTGGTCAAGACAAACAGTGAACAGTAGAAACTGGCTTCGGCTCAGCGGGCTAACGCATCTGCCTGTGTTCCATCTCCAGGTCTGTCCGGGGCAGGGAAGACCACAGTGGGTTTTGCACTGGAGGAGTATCTGGTATCGCACGCCATCCCTTGCTATTCTCTGGATGGGGACAATATTCGCCACGGCCTCAACAGGAATCTGGGCTTCAGCGCCAACGACCGCGAGGAGAATATCCGCCGCGTGGCCGAGGTGGCCAAACTGTTTGCTGACGCGGGATTGGTCTGCATCACCAGCTTCATCTCCCCTTATACCAAGGTGAGCTGAGAGGGAGGGCGGGAGAAGAGGAGGGGGAGAGAAGACATAAGGAAGAAAGAAAGGGTAGCGAGTGAAATCCAGTTGCAGTCTACAGATAATTCAGCTCTCTGTAGACTTCCCTCAAAAATATTTCCCCATTCTAACGGGTTCAAGTGTTATAAACAATGTTTTTGGCTTGTGGCGTGTGCAGGACCGCGCTGAGGCCAGGCTTGTTCATGACAAGTCAGGACTGCCGTTCTTCGAGGTGTTCGTGGACGCCCCTCTGGCCGTGTGTGAGACTCGAGACGTCAAAGGACTGTACAAGAAAGCCCGCGCTGGGGAAATCAAAGGTAGCCCCCCCCCCCCCGCTCTGCTGCCCTCTAGTTCACCATCACCTGGCCTGCCCACAGCACTAAATCAAGCCCACCCTAGACTGCATCCTGTGGCAATACTGGGTGTAGAATACTGGCTGTAGCATGCTGAGACACCATGACTTGAATGGGCCTGCTCTCGTATCTCCTCCCCAGGCTTCACAGGCATTGACTCCAGCTACGAGTGTCCGGAGGCCCCAGAGCTGGTGCTGAAGACAGGGGACATCTCTGTGGACGAGTGCATCCAACAGGTGGTCGAGCTGCTCAAGGAGCAGGTGGGTTAGCGCGCTCGCCGTAACCACTCCTTGGTTACCATGCCTACCCCTGGTTAGCATGACTACACCCAGTCGTTGCGACGACTTGTGGATGCTGTGCTCCCGATTGGCTGGTTATTTTATCTGATTTCTAAATTCAGTGAATAATCCCCCCCCCCCCCCCCCACACTTTCTCTCGTACCTCCTGTAGTACCTCAAAGTACCCATAGGTACACGCGTACCCCCCCCTATGAAAAACAATGCTTTACTTGTCTGTCCACCTGGTCGCGCGTTGACCTGTGACCTCTGACCTGTGTCTCCAGGGCATCGTGCCCACGGGGGTTACGGAGGAAGTGACGGAGCTGCTGGTGCCCGAGAACAAGCTGGACCTGGCGCTGAGCGACGCCAGAACACTGCCAACCCTCGACATCACCAAGGTAACGAGCCGCGCTCCGTCCATCATGTCCTGCTCCGCCCCCCCCCATCTCTTTGGCTTCAGTGCTCTCCCCACTTTAAAGAACCTCTCTACCTCCCCTTTCCCTCCAGCTGGACCTCCAGTGGGTGCAGGTCCTGGCCGAGGGCTGGGCCACCCCCCTCAAAGGCTTCATGAGGGAGAGAGAACTGCTGCAGGTGCTGCACTTCAACACCCTGCTAGACGGTAGGCTGTCCTCCAACGCTCCACTCTAAACGGTGTGTTCAAGGACTTCCTCCTGCGACCTCATCTGCTGACCCTGGAGTGTGTGTGTGTGTGTGTGGGTGTGGCTGTGTGTGTGCCAGGGGGGACCATCAATCTGTCCGTGCCCATTGTGCTTCCCGTGTCCACCGACGACAAGGAGAGGCTGGACGGCTGCGCTGCCTTCGCTCTGCAGTACGGCGGGCGCCGCGTGGCCATCCTGCGGAACCCGGAGTTCTACGAACACCGCAAGGAGGAGCGCTGTGCCCGGCAGTGGGGCACCACCTGCCCGCAGCACCCCCACATCAAGGTGAGGGGGTGTGAGTGAGAGTGAGTGGACCAAAATGGGAGAGAAAAGGAGTGATTCTGAGAGCGATAAAGAGCAATCTTTGTTATAAAAAAAATATAATTAAAAAAGAGGACTTCATCTTCTCACAGATGATTATGGAGAGTGGTGATTGGCTGGTGGGTGGAGATCTGGAAGTCCTCGAGCGAATCAGATGGGACGACGGTCTGGACCAATACCGCCTGACTCCACGGGAGCTGAAGCAGAGGTTCAAAGAGATGAAAGCAGGTGATGTTATATCCAGTTCTAACTCCAAAAGTCAACAACCTGTGTGTGTGTGAATCTCCAGGTGTATCGCTCAGACCATCGATCTTCAGCTTCACCTTCTAACGCACCATTTGTACTTCACGCACCAGAAGCGTCGGCAAAACGAATCCAAATGAAATGTTTCCGCTCCCCCCCCCCCTCCAGACGCCGTTTTCGCCTTCCAGCTGCGTAACCCCGTCCACAACGGCCACGCCCTCCTGATGCAGGACACTCGACGGCGGCTGCTGGAGCGAGGTTACCAGAACCCAGTGCTTTTGCTACACCCCCTGGGGGGCTGGACCAAGGACGACGACGTCCCTCTGGCCTGGCGGATGAGGCAGCACGCCGCCGTGCTGGACGATGGCGTGCTGGATCCTGCCAGCACCATCGTGGCCATCTTCCCCTCGCCCATGATGTACGCCGGACCCACTGAGGTGACTGCTGGTTTAGTTATATTTTCTCTCTCTCTCTTCTCTCTCTCTCTCTCTCTCTCTCTCTTCTCTCTCTCCTCTCTCTTCTCTCTTCTCTCTCCTCTCTCTCCTCTCTCTCTCTCTCTCTCTCTTGTCTCTCTTCTGTCTCTCTCCATGAACACTGTCCAATAAAGCATGACAAATTGCCCCCAGAATACATAGAATGCCATTAGCAGTTTAGGAAGTCCCGGTTTCATTGGAACTCCTCATTTGCTTTGGTATGTTTGTTTATTTCAGGGGTTTCATTTTTTGTACTTTCGCGCTCTCTTTAGGTGCAGTGGCATTGCCGGGCTCGCATGATCGCAGGCGCGAACTTCTACATCGTAGGTCGCGACCCCGCCGGCATGCCTCATCCCTCGACCAATCAGGACCTGTACGAGCCCACGCACGGAGCCAAGGTCCTGACTATGGCCCCCGGCCTCACTTCCCTAGAGATCATCCCTTTCAGGGTGGCAGCTTACAACAAGACCAAGAAGGCCATGGACTTCTACGACAAGGACAAGTATGTTTGCTATATTGTGTCTGTATCCACAGCTGTATGCACGCCATCCTGGAGATACGCAGGAGCTTCCCGTTCCCAAGGACTTACGATAACCTCTCACTCCCCCCCCCCTTCCCCATTTTCCCCTCGCCACCCCCACCCCCATCTCCTCCCCTGTCTGCTTCACCCCTTCCCCTCTCCTCCCCCTCTCCTCCCCCTCTCCTTCCCCTCTCCCTCCCCTTCTCCTTCCCCTCTCCTCCCCCTCTCCTCCCCCTCTCCTCCCCTCCTTTCCCCAGACACGAGGACTTTGAGTTCATCTCAGGGACGAAGATGAGGAGGCTGGCTCGCAGCGGAGAGAATCCCCCGGATGGCTTCATGGCCCTGAAGGCCTGGAAGGTTCTGACCGAGTACTACAGCTCCCTCAACAAAGACAAGTGAACGGGCGACGAAGGATCTCACACGTGCTCCCTCGCGCTAACATGCTCGCAGTACAACGCAAGCTCTTTCTCGCACACACTTGATCAACATACACAAACACGTAACACGTATGACGACACAATGCCACATACACACTCCATTTTTTGTTATTCTTATCTATACTGAAGTTACTGAGGTCTAGGGATACTGTACACCAGTAGTGAATCAAGTACTGTATACATCACTTGTGATTGAAATTGTAGTTTTATACTGTTAGGTCGTAGTCTTAGAAGGGAGTCAGGTGGCTGAGCGGTGAGGGAATCGGGCTAGTGATCGGTTCAAATCCTGGCTGTGCCAACTTGACGTTGTGTACTTGGGCAAAGCACTTCATCCAACTTGCTGTAAGTCGCTTTGGATAAGACCGTATTCTAAATGAAGAAGTGTATTTTAATCAACTATAATGGAACTGGAAAACATCTGGTTTGTATTTGGACCAAAATTAATAATAAACATTTTTTTATTGTATGTTTTTGGGGGTGGGGGAAATGACATAAAGGTTTGCCAGAATGAGTGTGAATGTTTCATGCATATAGCTAGTTTTTGTCTGGGAATAATGTGACATGCCTAAGGTGCCAAGTACAGGTAGATGGTTTTAATGTTGTGCTACCATGCTCAACTGAATGATCCAAGTGGCAGAATGTAATCATTGTACTGTTGGATAAAGTGTGTCAAAGGGGGTTTTAAGCAGCCTGTCAGGCATTTATAGATATACACATCAATACCATGTTGCCTTACTTGTCAGTGCTAATATACAGTCTGAATATGCAATATTTATACATCAAGATATACTATATGCTATACTAATAAAGCTAACGTGGACCAACTTTAAAAGGTATTCTTTTATTTCAGCAGTCATCACAATCAATACTCAAACACATCCATGTTAACGTAAAATTGTCTGAAACAAAAATTCAGACGATACTTAATTCAAACCTGTTATTAGTCCAATTCTTAAACATCTTAACAGCATTATATTACACATCCACGTACAAGTAAATATAAAATAAGTCCAAACTGAACAGAATTCTCGACACCCTCTTACGCAGCGAATGTCTATGGAGATTTTGTTCATCCATGTCACCCACCCTCATTGGCAAATGATCCATATGACATTTCATTGACAGTGAACATATGCTAATCTCTGAGAAGCACATGCGAGTCATGTTCTGTAGGTTCTCCTCGTTCCATTAGCCAGGGCGAGAGAGCAAGGCAGGGGGAGAGGCAGGGTGAGAGAGCAGGGCGAGAGAGCAAGGCAGGGTGAGAGAGCAGGGCAGGGTTAGAGAGCAAGGCAGGGTGAGAGAGCAGGGCGAGAGAGCAAGGCAGGGTGAGATAGCAGGGCAGGGGGAGAGAGCAAGGCAGGGTGAGAGAGCAGGGCAGGGTTAGAGAGCAAGGCAGGGTGAGAGAGCAGGGCGAGAGAGCAAGGCAGGGTGAGAGAGCAGGGAAGGGCAAGAGAGCAGGGCAGGGCGAGAGAGAAAGGCAGGGTGAGAGAGCAGGGCAGGGTGAGATAGCAGGGCAGGGGGAGAGGCAGGGCAGCAGAGGCAGGAGTTAAGAGCAGGGAAGGAGGTAAGGAAGGAGCGACAAATGCTGACAACCGATTGGCTGGCTAGATATAACGCTCATACGTGCGTTCAGCTACCTAGCCGCTCTACAGAAATCTCCGAAGCGTCACCGCTCATAATGCCATCCACACGGCCCAACTCGTCTGACCGGTTCTTCCAAGACACTTGATGAATAATACCTGTAAATAATACTACCTAGCAACATTAGCTAGCTCTGAGCTCTGGTGCAGCCAGTCACAGAGTCACTATGCACTACTGAAAGGCCATGGAGCTGGAAGAATGCCTGGTTGTCCCTTTGTCTTGTTGTCCATGGACAACAGACACTGCATCTCACAATGTAGGCTTGGGGAGGGGAGGGGAGGGGGAATGTCACATGCATGATATGAATTGATCTTCATATTCGAAGTCCAACGTAAGAACCTGACTTAGTCTAGAAGCAGCTCTGATCAACAAAAGAATAACACAAGAAGTGTGTCTTGTTTGAAGAACACACCCCTGAAGTGGCACATCATATTCACAATATTTCTTTCTTTTTTTTTGACATATGTACAACGTTCTTCAAGAGCTTCAACTGAATGTATTCATAGTCCTGATGTTCCTAACCTCCTGTGGAGAGTCGAGGATTTCGAAGTGGTGTGTGTGTGCGTGTGTGAAGGGGCCAGGGAGGAGGGGAGGGGGGGGGGGGGTGCTAGACCAGCACTGCTGTAGTGACGGTGGGCCAGCCGAAACACTGGGCATCTGTTGCTTCGACAGAGGTGATATTCCTGTTATTTGCAGGTGACGGAATGGAACCCCCCTGGCAATATTCCACATCACAAAGCAGGTTTAGCATGTGAACACTGCAGGCCCCACATACCAGAGAGCTAAAGCCACGTGTTAGCGACTGATAGTTAGCTGGCTTGGTATGTGGGGTCCTGTTTTGTAGTTCCCCAGGTTCCCTTGGGGCGTAAGACAGACAGACAGACAGGACAGGTCATGAACTCCAGCTCCCAGCTCCCCCCTCCTGGCCAGCTCAGTCCAGCGCAGCGTGCATGAGGACGCTCTGGCCCCCGGCAGACTTGGACTTCTTCATCTTCTGGATGGCTTTCTGCAGGTCCTGCTGCTGGATGGGCCGGATGTAGTCCTCCTCCAGACTAGAGGGTGAGGGAGAGAGGGGGAGGGAGGGTTAGGAACCGTGACGTATGAACAGCAATTTGCATGCAAGGTTGGTATGCCAATTATTTGAACTGCGGATCAAAACAGAGGTGGGGTCCCTGCTCATTGTGTTCCTCCAGTGTTGGATCGACCAGTTCAACCCAGGAGAGGCATGAGGAAGAGGACTACCTGTCGTTGACGTGGCTGTTGTGGATGAAGTCTCGCACGCAGAGCAGTGCCGCGTCGCGACACATCTCCCTGAGGTCACTGCCTGAGAAGCCGTCCGTATCCTTGGCAACGTTGCTTAGGTCAACCTCGGTATCCACCTGGCAACGACAAGGGTAGAGGGGTAGGGGGGGGTTAAACTTAACACCCAGGAGCGAGCGAGCGCATGGCAGGGGGTGATAAGGGGGGCGGTTTGGGTCGCTTACACTCTCGTTCTCCAGGATGAGCTTTAGCACCTCTTCTCTTTGTCTGACGTTCTGCAAACCAGGGGAACCACAATATGTCAGTCTAGTTTGAAGGTATTTCCACTTCTAATTGACCTTCCAGTACATTACAAACAGGCCAATGGAGAGCAGGCGTTAGGCCCGTTAGGCCTAGACCACATCTGCGGTCCCCAGGCCTGTGAATCTGCTGTGGGCATGTTCACCACTCACAGGCTGGTTGATGTGGAAGCGGGTGGGCATCCTCCTGAGAATGGCCGAATCCAGGTCCTGAGGACGATTGGTGGCCCCCATAATGATCACCTGACACACACACACACACAGTTTCCACATGGTCCTTCACCCTCGGCATAGAAGCTGTATTCAGTCAATGCCTTACCTTGTCACGCAACACACACAATAACAAAAGCTATTACCGTCTGGCATTGTGATGTTATTATGCAAGTTTATGATTCAAAGGGACAAGCAGTGGCATGCAAATATGATCATAACAGGTTTTCCCTTCTGAAGCAGTCTCTTTTACACACCGAACCTCCTCAAACCGGTCCATCTACATGCGCAGCACATCACGTGAGCCAGAGGTGAGACAGCCACCCAGACTCACCTGGCAGTTGTAGTCTGTGTCCAGCCCGTCCCACAGGCTCATGAACTGGGCCTTCATCATGGCTGTGGCCTCGTGGTCGGAACTGGACCGGCTCCTCAGGAACGAGTCTGGAACGACAACAACAAGATAAGTCCAAGTTGTGAGCCTTGGGTCACGCCCTCCACAGGGTCACCACAGAGTGGCTCTCAGGGGACAGACAGGAAGGGGCGGGTCTGCGCCGAGGGGCTGAGTACACACCGATCTCGTCTATGAAGATGATGGAGGGCTGCAGCTTCAGGGCCAGGGAGAAGACGGCGGCCGCCAGCTTCTGCGATTCGCCGTACCACTTGTCCGTCAAGGTGGACGGCTGCAGGTTGATAAAGCGGAAGCCCGCCTCTTTGGCCGTCGCCTTGGCAATCAGCGTCTTGCCACAGCCTGGCGGGCCGTACAGCAGCACACCTGGTGGCAGAGAAGGAGCAGTTAGAAGCACCAACTAGCGCCAATACAACCCAAAAGCCAGCTGTTGTGCTTTCTAGCAGGACACTTCACACGTATACTGCGTGTGTGTGTGTGTTTGTGGGATTGACCTTTAGGAGGCTGAAGCAGTCTGGATCCCTCAAACAGGTGTCTTTTCTGGATGGGCAGTATGACCGTGTCTTTAAGTTCATTGATGACCTCATCCAGACCAGCAATGTCGCTCCAGGTAATCTGAGAAAAGGGACAGGAACAACATGAAGCACCGGTGTTGAAGAAAGATGCTGACCAAGCCTATCCCTTTCCAGAGCTACTGGGCACAGCAGCCAGATCCCCCTCTGTCACCTGCATGGTGAGGGGATCCACCAGGTGAGCCGCGATGCTCATCTCGTACTCCGACAGCTTGACATTCTGCACTCCAATCTGCTTCATGAGCTTCTCGGCCTGCCAGAGAGAACACAATGTCCCGTGAACCAGGGAGAACCTCACAGCCTATCCAGGCTCATACATCTAACCCAGGCCCTGGTTGGAAGGCCCAACGCATCCACACAGCCCACCTGTTTCTGGGCTTCAACCTTCTGCTTTCTGGTGGGATCGATGGCGTCGACCATCCACTTGATGGTGAAGTAGGTGACCGCTCCAAATATAGTCAGGCGGAATAGAAGTCCTATGACCTCGTTCCGACCCAGCGGCCGGGCGATGTTCTCGGTGGGGATCTCTTTGAGCACCATATTGTCAGAGAGACCTGGAAAGTGAAAGAAATATAAACGGTAGTAACCACCTCTAGTGATGATGTTTGAGATCGACTGAAACGTTAAGGTTGGCGACCACACGACTCAACGGGCCACGTGTGAGTGAAATGCGGTTAACAGCGAAAGGTTACAGATAACAGAGTTTGGTCGATCTGTTGGAAAAACGTGTCGTTTTGGTTTCAACTTGTTATTATTCCAAAAGCGAAAGTGTGATACCGTTATGTAGCTTTGACCTTCCTGACTTATATCACCATAGATTGCAGGCCAGCGGTTTTAAAGAGACACATATCTTTCCAATCGAATCACGTGTATGTACATTAATATCAATTAAGATCTTAAACATTTGGTGGGGGGAAACGATTAAACAGTCACGGTAGCAAGAAATCTAGCTGTCACTCACCTCGGCAACTTGCTTCCTTGTTCTACCTTGTTCACCTCCTCCGAAGTCCTCATGGAAACATCCACCGCCCCCTACCGGTTTGGAGTGAGCTCTTACATAGATCACCATATTATCAGACAGTATTGAAATAATCAGAATCAGGTTTAATCGCTATGCAATATAAAATTCACTGTGGCAGAAAAGAGCAAACGTAGAACAGATATGTGACATAATAATAAAAAATGAAACAGGATTACAAAAAATACAATGTAAAAATACAATACAAATAGGATACAAATAACATCAGTAATTTTATTGCATATGCCTGTTCTGTCTTTTCTTGTAATGTCATCACTGTCTTTGTCTAACCGCACTATCCGTTTTAAAACACTGTAATGCTGCAACGAGTTCCTAGATGTGTTTACATCAAAGGAAATAAAGCATCCTGTATCCTGTATCTTAAGATGAGGATCTGAAACGAACCTTAATTCTAAAACCTCAAGAAATGATTGAAGACGTTTGCCTTCATATTAAAGTATTTATTCTTCGAAGGTCTCTCTAACATCCATTACATACAGCACATTGCAGAATGGATCAAATAGAAAATAAAAATAAATCGCTACAACACAGCTGCGTTGCAAATCAAACCGGTAGATGGAGCCACAACACAACATGTCGGCACTGTCCCCATCACAGCTATAGACTGTAGATCTAGAACTATAGATCTGGTCAGCCTGGACAAGAGAATAGGGCAGAAATCGTTGGACATGAATGCACATATTTACTGTACTGGCTGGACAGAAAAATTCCGGGTGCATCAGTTATTTATCTGGTCTTCTTTATCGTTCTTCAGTCAGATCGAATTCCAACAGGTTCATTGTCAGAAAAGTCTTCAAGTAATTATACCTTATAATGTAGTTATACAGGTAATTATGTCCAGCAGTTACTGACTATTAGGTGTAAATATGTAGGCTATTCCTTATTGTTCAGTGCCTCTCTGACACCTACACACTCCAGGCAAGATCTTTAATGTATTCGTAGCCAATGTGTAATGAAGATCAGGGACACAATAACCTAGACGTTGGACATAGGCTCCAGTGCTTAAAAGGCTCAGTTACATAAGGAAAAGTCAGATATGTCACCAGGAATCCAGAATGAAAAATTGGAAACTTCCCCAATTACGAAACACGTGACTTAAGCACAGCTCTTTGTACAATGTTCTTCCCGCAGTTCAAATAAAGTAAACTTTGAAACGAATAAGGCTGATGCATTATTTCATAGTGGGCATGATTTTAATTGCCGATTTATGATGCATTATTCATCTGATTGTATGTAGTGAACGTGTATCAGGAACTAGTCTACGTTGCGGAATGATATCTTGGAGCCTTTTTCAATTGGAGCGGAAGCCGCGGAAGTGGCAGTTTGCTTTGCGAGTGTAGCTCTAGATCGGGTTGCCAGATTTGAATAGTTTCCCCGAATCTTTTCCAGACATTGCGCCAATAAGATCGTTTTGCGATGGCTAATAAAACGACAGAGTAAAACGAGACTGCACGCTCGTACGTATGTAAAAAAATGAACAAACAGTCCAAATCATCAAACACAAAAATGGGTGTGGATTCTTAAAGTACACAGTGCGTGTTTTTGCGTCTGACACCAAAACGGCTGGACGGTTAATACCTCAAACCTGGCAACGCGACTGGGAGAAACGAGTCAGTTAGCGGAGCTCGCGAGGAAAGGGACGTGTCAGTGAAGAAAGGCAGCGAAGCTAGCGAAGTTTAAACGTTTTAAATTAAATTAAATCCACACAGAGCTGCATTTTTCAGGTGGAGGCTGTCAAATTTATCTTTCAAATATTTTACGTGGGACCGTTTAATAAACACTCGTTTGGTTTTCCTTTCGCTCAAGCGAGTCGACATGTTAGCTCGTAGCTAGGTGGCTAGCGACCGTTGGCTAGACTCGCGAGCTGCGCCTCTGTCAGTCCGTGTTTCTGGGAAAGGACAGTCGGAGAGGCTTCTCTCTCCGCTATTCTGTTTTAATCACGGCGGCTTTGACCAAATCAGAGACTTGGGACTCTTTTGAAAGGCAACATTTCGGAAGCTGGATCATTCCTAACCTATTTATCGTGGAGTGTTTCGGATCCAATCGTGGGGTCCGGGAAGGCCCAGTGGAGACACGGAGTAAGGCCCATGACCCAGTAGGAGAAGAAGAAGCCATCGGCATCCTAGTTAGCTACCACTAAGCTAACTGTCAACGGTTTTCGGGGGAATAAATATCTATTTTTTTGTGGCAGTGATTCGTTCGGAGGCAAAATACTTTCTTTTAATTTCAAAACCCTAAAGACTCCAGCCACAGACATGGCTGCCATCATCAAGGAGATCGTCAGTCGAAATAAAAGAAGATACCAAGAAGATGGCTTTGACTTGGACTTGACCTGTATCCTTTTTTAACTGAATTGCAGTTCGATGGGTTTTGCAAAGCTGGTGTAGCCGATCCAAGTCAGTCTGGCTTCAGCACTGGTTGGTAACGCGTTAAGCCAGCTGGATATCCTGGATCAGAGTCTAACCAGATGATCCACACCGTTTACCGAGGATCCACAACCTTAACATAACATGCGATGCAATTTGCATCATTTGTAATGGTAAATAACGAGATGATGCAGGGGTGGTTTTGCTGCACACCAGCACGGGTGTCGGCCTATCTTTTTCGCTCGTATTTATCAAATCTCGTTATTGTCATTCATTGCATCAGCTGCAACCAGATCGTTAGCTTTGCTATCTTACTAGCTCGTCGTAACGTCCAGCTGATTGGCGACGAGACACGTGGAATTGTTGATTTAAAAAAAAGGCATCGTTTGATGTCCTGTGAAATACTATTGCCTATGTGTTGGAATCGCTTGTAGTAACAATACGAGTGCGATCTGCTCTGTGATCCAGGCTGGCGGCATAGTTATTCTGTCGTGTCTGAAGGCAAGTTCACCAACATCTCCGGTTAGACACATTTCGTTGCAGCAGCCTCTGAAACGCTCTGATCACATGTCACGAGTGAAGTATGTCAGGTGTATTCTGTGCATTAGAGTATAACGGCTGATGTGCACGCCCATTCTGTGCACCGTGACCCATCGCGGATGTCATTTCAGACTTCCCCACTTGCGTCAGGTATGCTGGTGTCTCCACGTGCTGCCTAACACAGCGGTTAAGTGGCTGTCAGATGGGAAGATCTGTCGTTGTGCAGCGTGCATGTTTGTTTTGACAAGGCTACCCCCGATCAAATCCAGCTTTCCTTCACTGCTGCTGTCAGATATTTATCCAAACATCATAGCGATGGGCTTTCCTGCCGAGAGACTAGAAGGTGTTTACAGAAACAACATTGATGACGTTGTTCGGTGAGTCTCTCTGTGTGTGTGTGTGTGTGTGTTAAACGATAAATAATGTCAGGCAGTCTTTTTATATACTTCTAAAGTTGGCATGCCCTGTGAATGCATACACTGTCAGTATTGAAGATGACGCAAGCTTGTACTGGTTTCTTTAGGTTTGTGCAGAAAATGGCTAAAAACACTAGAAAGATATGCCCATATGATGAGCCTTCATATTAAAGCAAGAATGGCTGACATTATTTGGACTGAAACGGTTTTCCAATCCGAATTGAATGTGAAAATGAACACCTTTTTCCTCTCTGTAGGTTTCTGGACTCGAAACACAAAAATCATTACAAGATCTATAATCTGTAAGCACTCGTTCACTCTTCGACGCACCTGTTTTGTGTTAACGATCACCTTTATCTGTAACCGATGGAAACATAGCTGTTCCCAATCTGTGTCAACTTTTCCATCTCTTCCTCTCAGATGTGCGGAACGCCACTATGATGCTGCAAAGTTCAACTGCCGTGGTAAGACACACAGGCGCACGCACACACACACACACAGCTGTTACACGTGCATGACACAATCCCACCGACGCTACCGCAAACCTCTTCCTCTCCATCTCCTCCCCATCTGTCCCCCCTGCCCTCCCCTCCCGTGTCTCCAGTTGCACAGTATCCCTTTGAGGATCACAACCCCCCCCAGCTGGAGCTGATCAAGCCCTTCTGTGAGGACCTGGACAAGTGGCTGAGCGAGGACGACAACCATGTGGCAGCCATCCACTGTAAGGCTGGGAAAGGGCGCACAGGTGTGATGATCTGCGCCTACCTGCTGCACCGCGGCAAGTTTGGAGAAGCTCAGGAGGCGCTGGACTTCTACGGGGAGGTCAGGACCAGGGACAAGAAGGTAGGGGACAGACTGACGTGCACACACACACACACAGTCACTCAATCACCCACTCACATACACACAGTCACACACACACACAGACATTACATTTACATTAATTCATTTAGCAGACACTTGTAAACAGTCACTCGGTCACACACACACACACAGTCACTCGATCACTCACACACACACTCTCACACACACACAGTCTCATTCACTCACTCACACACACAGGTAAAGATACATAGGTTGTCTATATATGTTTGACCATCAGCATAACTCTCCACAGAGAGTGTAACCGTGTGTGTGTGTGTGTGTGTGTGTGTGTCCAGGGCGTGACAATCCCCAGCCAGAGGCGCTATGTGTACTATTACAGCTACCTGCTCCACCACCGCCTGGAATACAAGCCAGTGGCCCTGCTGTTTCACAAGATGGTGTTTGAGACGGTCCCCATGTTCAGCGGAGGGACCTGCAGTAAGTCCTCTACTCTCTCTCTCTCTGCGTCTCTCTCCCTCCCTCTCTCCTCTTCCATCCTCACCCAGGCTGTTCCTGGGAGTCCGTACGGGCCAGTCCTGCCGCATGCAGCTCACTTCCTTCTCCTTAGCACGCCGAAACGCACGCACCACACCGTGCACGACCGTAAACCGTGCACACCTTTTAACCTGGCTACTCTGCCTGGCTCCACACTTTCCCCCCTGTCCTTCTAAAGGGCCCTATTCTGAACCCTTGTCTCACACTCACACACCTGCACCATACGTGCGCACACACACACACACAAGCGCACCACACCAGAGACATGGTCAGATTGCATAGCTCACATGCCCCGCCCCCCCCTCGTGTTGGCCATGCGGGAGGGGCTGCTAATGGGTAACGTTGATGCTGCTCTGGGTGGATATTGAGAAAACGATCCCCCGGCGGGACCCCCGTCATCCTGGTTCAATCGGGTCTGCAGCAGCGTGTGTGCGTTGCGCGCGTATGTGTGCGTGCACGTGCGTATGTTAACCTCTCTCTCTCTCTCCAAGGGGACTCTGCGGTTAAAACCAAGAACGAGCAGATGCCGCATGGCTTCAGAAAAGGGAATTGGCACTGGGGTAAAACGATCCGCTCCTCAATTGCATTCTCATATCACACACACACACACACGGCAAAGCAGAAGTCACCGCTGTCGCCAGCTAGGCCAAAACGTGTGCCGGTCTAAAACCACGGCAACGCTGGAAGATGCCTGTCAGAATAGGGCCCCTGGCATGCCTCTTTCTGTCTCCTTCTAGTAACCTCCCTCTCTCTCTCTCTCTCTCTGGTGGTGGGACATCCATGTTTCTGAATCCAGGACTCCCTCTCTCCCTCCCTCTCTCGCTCTCTCTTTCACTCTACCTGGCCTCTCAACACCAAACTTGGTTGTCACTTCCAGACCCAGCTCTCCACGTACCACACTAGCTATTTTAGATACTCGGGGTGCGTTTGATTCGTTTTGCCTGAGCGCAGCATCTCTCGAGGTGCACCAAGTCCGCTAGATCGAGCACACCACAAGTATCAGCTAGGATCTTAGGAAGTGCCCCCCTGACAGGCGGCAGGTATTGTGTCTTTCTTGTCATTGTTGACAGGCCTGTAACTTGTCGTTGTTCTGCGTTCCCCCCCCAGACCCCCAGTTCGTGGTGTACCAGTTGAAGGTTAAGATCCACACCTCGAACCCGGTCCACACACGCAGGGAGGAGAAGTTCATGTTCTTTGAGTTCCCCCAGCCTCTCCCGGTGTGCGGGGACATCAAGGTGGAGTTCTTCCACAAACAGAACAAGATGATGAAGAAGGTACGTTCGGGACTGAGAGGACCTCAACATCCTGGAAGGGGGGGGGTGGGGGGGGGGGGGGTGTAAGATGTGTGTACATTTACATTTAGTGAGTGAGTCAGGTGGCTGAGCGGTTAGGGTGTCGGGCCAGTAATCAGAAGGTACCCGGTTTGAACCTTGGCTGTGCAAACATGACATCCTGTCCTTGGGCAAGGCACTTCACCCTACTTGCCTCAGGGGGGAATGTCCCTGTACTTGCTGCAAGTCGCTCTGGATAAGAGCGCCTGCTAAATGACTAAACGTGTGTGTGTGTGTGTGATTCAAGATTAATATCTTCTTATTGGTCCCCCTGTTTCCACAGGACAAAATGTTTCACTTCTGGGTGAACACCTTCTTCATCCCCTGGCCGGAGGAGAAGCCAGAGAAGAAGCCGGAGAAGAAGCCGGAGAATAACTCGGACAAGGTGGAGAACGGCAGCGTGGGCCGGGAGGCCGAGGCCAACCAGACCCCGGGAGGCCAGGGAGGCCCGGAGAATGACAGGGACTACCTGGTCCTCTCCTTAACCAAGAATGATCTGGACAAGGCCAACAAGGACAAGGCCAACAGATACTTCTCCCCAAACTTCAAGGTCAGGACTGTCGGTCTTTTCCTTCCCCCCCTCTTCCAGAACGTTCCAGTCTGTGCTCGAACCTAACCCCCCCCATTTCGCTTCCTCTCCTCAGGTGAAGCTGTACTTCACCAAGACGGTGGAGGAGGGAGCCAACTCCGAGGCCAGCAGCACGTCCGCCTCGGGCACGCCGGACGCCAGCGACAACGAGCCCGACCATTACCGCTACTCCGACACCACGGACTCCGACCCGGAGAACGAGCCCTTCGACGAGGAGCAGCACACTCAGATCACCAAGGTGTGAGGGGAACGGGAGGCTCGCGGACTGTCGGACGCACGGTCAGATGGACAGAGGAATTCAAAAAGAAAGAAAGAGAAAAAAAAGAAAAGAAAGATTTAAAAAAGAGGAAAACTTGAATATAAACTGCAAAACTGACAAGTAACTTCTCCAACCCCACCCATCTTGCCTATGGCATCTGTTTGACAGTTATACCCGACCCCCCACCCCCTCCAGCTTTAGGAAACCATAATGCTGACCAATTTTACTGCTTTTTTCTTTTCTTTTTCTCGTCTCCTCCTTCTCTCCTTTCTTCATGCAAGAGTGTTGCCAGAGATTCACGCTGAGGGAATTCAGTTTTGAGGAGAGCTTGTTGTTGTTGCAACCCCCCCCCACACACACACACACACACACTCTCTCTCTCTCTCTCTCTCTCTCTCTCTCTCTCTCTCTCTCTCTCTCTCTCTCTCTCTCTCTCTCTCTCTCTCTGAGAGAGGCTGAGGGACCCTACAGAATGGAATGTTTAGCTAGGCTGGAGAAGGTCTGGGAGAGAGAATGTAAAAGAGAGAGCAAGCGATGCCACTGCTGGATTATCTGGATGTTCGGCAGCGACCTCCTCTGTGGAATACAAAAAACCCTACGGCCAGCGCTGCTGTTCCCGTCGCCCCGCCTTCGTACCCCCGAGTCCCACCCACCTCGGACACACACAGCTCTTCTTCTGCCCCCCCCCCCCCCCCCCCCCCCCTCCTGCCATCCTACCTACTGTGAATGCTTCGTAGTGCCCCCCCCCTCGTGTCCATCAGCACGCTGGCCCTCTGGACGGTGGACTCCCTCAGTCCAATGTATAACTGTTCTATTCACCATGATTATCCATATTATGAAGCTATCTAACAAGTGTCCATTCCTCTGTAGGCTTGTGTTGAAGGTAAGCAGAGAAACATTCGCCTATGTATCGTTGGTGTTTTTACATTAAGAGAAATAATATAAACTAGGTATACACAGCAGGGAAGTCACTTGTGTTGCAATAATGTTAACACTATTAGGGGTCAACAAAACAACACATTGTGCATGACAACATTATTGGAATCCGTGTCCATCGTGTTCAAGTCATTGTATTGTTTTTCTTTCTTTGACAAAGAAAAGAGAAAGATTTTCTAAAATGTCCTTTTGCAAGGTGATTGAATCTACCACGGTGGCAAAGATGAGATGTCGTAACCCCCTTTTTGTGTTTTCGGGTCGGGGTGGGGGTCAAAGACCATCTCGGAAATCCCACAATGCAACGGTTCATTGGCGCAGTCTTGGGGTGACAGTCCCGCAGAACCCTGTTGTCATCAGTGCCTCCCTCACTCAATCATGCGTTTTGAGGGAAGGGAATCTTTGTTTTTCTTCTCGTTTCCTTGTTTTAATTTTCTTTTTACGTTTTATAAATGTCTCCTACCTTTCAAGATCCTTTGCATCCTAGCCCAGACCTTAGCATCAGACCTTAGCATCAGACCTTAGCATCAGACCCTGCATCACTGCTCCTCAGCCGAACACCCTCTGTCTCTGGGCCACGTTCATGGAACACAGCCTGGCTCCTTCTAAAGCGATGTCACCCAGCTGCTCACCACCACCCGAGCAGACCCCAGGCCCAGAGACTGAGGAGGCAGGCCCGAGGTATCGAATGTAACCCTTCACCTCCGAGTTGATCCTGGAGCAGTGATGCATGGTCTAGGAGTCAGACCCACAGGAGCGAGAGGATGTGTGTGTGTGTGTGTGTGTGGATACCTAGTTTCTGTCCAGCAGGGGAGCGTCTCTGCTAGTTTCTGTCCAGCAGGGGAGCGTCTCTGCCTATCCTAAGGAGCGACGCCCCCCTGAAGCCAGGTGCTCTCGAACAACCAATCCTGGGATCCGCAGCGGCCGTCACCTTCTTGGGCTGTTTCCATGGGGCAGTAGGCACTTTCTGCCCTGTAGGGTCTAGTGGCATCACAGTGGAATGGACAATCCATGCGGATCACGTCCCAGTTGATGCTTGGGCCCCCTGCCAGGCGTCTTTGTCCTACCAAGGTGCTCTCTAACTGCCAAACGACATCTGGAGAAACGGCCCCATGACAACCACACAGGTGCCCCCGGTTCACGGTGCTCATGGTGCCCCCTGGTGCCCCCGGTTCACGGTGCTCATGGTGCCCCTGGTGCCCCCGGTTCACGGTGCTCATAGTGCCCCTGGTGCCCCTGGTTCACGGTGCTCATGGTGTCCCTGGTGCCCTTGGCTCGTGGTGCTCACGGTGCTCATGGTAACCCTGGTGCCCCTGGCTCACGCTTCTTATTGTGCCCCCTGGTTCATGGTGCCCCAGGCTCACAGTGATTATTGTGCCCCAGGCTCACGGTGCTCATGGTGCCCCCTGGCTCACGGTGCTCATGGTGCCCTCTGGCTCACGGTGCTCATTGTGCCCCCTGGCTCACGGTGCTCATGGTGCCCCCTGGCTCACGGTGCTCATGGTGCCCGAGGCTCACGGTGCTCATGGTGCCCCCTGGCTCACGGTGCTCATCGTGCCCTCTGGCTCATGGTGCTCATGGTGCCTCCCTGGCTCACGGTGCTCATGCTGCCCCCTGGCTCACGGTGCGTGCTGCTCGTGCAGATACTTTTATCTACAAGGCTGGGCTGTGCTATCTCTCTGTAACCTTATACAGGTGCTGTCCTCGTCTTATTGGGTCTCTCTCGCTCTGTTCCCGTCTCCTCAAACTCTCTTTTTTCTTTTCTTGAAAAAAAACAACACAAAAAACCATACATGTGTCATTCTGTTACGGAATGAGAACAGTGCAGCTACAGGTTTTACCGAAATTCTCGCGCTTGCTTCGGAAATATGAAAACTCCTTCTATATATGAGAATATGTATCGTTTCTTTTTAAGCATGCCAAAATTGTAGTTTGTGCCTGCTGGCCTGTAGGGGAGAGCTGGGCCGGTGGGAACAAAAACCTCCAAACACTGTTTCTCCGTCTCCTGCTGGAGTTGGGCTCCTGTTAGCGGAAGGTTCCGGAGCCCCAGGCTCCTCCTTGGAATAGCCTGGCCCCTGGCACATGCCCACGAGTCTGCTAGGACTGTGGAAGCCTCACCGATCACTCCCAGCCCCAGCCTTCAGGTGACGGGGGCAGAATTGAGCAGGCTCATGTCAGGTGGTTACAGTTAACCGGGAACCCTACCCCCCCACTCACACACACACCCCCAACCCCCACCCCTCTACGTTATCTTGCTTCCCCCCCAAACGATGGCTCGTTGAGAACTTGGGAGGGCTTGTCTTTTAAAGACGGGCGCTCCCCTCACTATAGCCCCCCCAAAAGGGCCACCATGGCTGGCATGGGGGCGGACGGGTTCTGGTCCCTATCGACTCGTTCTGTTATCCTCATTTGTACACTAGCCAACCCAGGAACGTTTACATTTAATGACGTCACTGAACCTGCCAAAAGTAAGCTCAATCTTTTTGTTGAATCGTTTGTTTTCGATTTTCTTTTCTGTTTGTTTTCTGTGTGTTGGGGGGGGCCTATGGGAGGTGTTCTTTGCCTTACTTGAAGTCGACAATGTCTACTGCTTCTGTCCACAACTCCTCTCTCTCTCTCTCTCTCTCTCTCTCTCTCTCTCTCTCTCTCTCTCTCTCTCTCTCTCTCTCTCTCTTCTCTCTCTCTCTCTCTCTCTCTCTCTCTCTCTCCTCTTCTCTCTCTCTCTCTCTCTCTCTCCTCTCTCTCTCTCTCTCTCTCTCTCTCTCTCTCTCTCTCTCCTCTCTCTCTCTCTCTCTCTCTCTCTCTGTCCACCCCATCCCCCTTTCAGCCCAGGCACTGACTTCATTCTTCAAGTACCTAGTCAAAGCTACCCTTGACTAGAGCAACATCATTGGACAAGACTTTTGCACTGTTCCAGGTTTTCACAGGGTGTCAGTCAGTGGTCCACAGTATTCTGTTGATGTAGTTGTTTATTCCTCCATTGTTCCCCCTCTCGGCATACACAAACCTGTCTAGCTGTCTTAGTGAGAGAGATGGATGTGGACTGGTCCAGCTAGCGTACCCTAATAATACTCTGTACCCACGCAACCCAAACAACCATGTTTTGACTGAAAGTGTCCTGATCTCTCCCTATCTTTTATCCCTTTTTTTTTATAAAACAAAATAAAAAATGTAAAAATGAGAACTATTTATGACAGTATTCCTATGTACCGTGGTGGAGGGTGTGTATATGATCTGCTGTAGATTCCGCCTCTCAAACTCCAGACAAACAAGCTAACTGCGGAATCCGGGGAGTCATCCTATTGGCCAGAGTGCATCCAGGGCAGCCATTGGTCAGTAGCCTAGACTAGGCCTCCAGTGGGAAATCCGAAATCCCATTGGTCGGCGAGGGAATATGCCTGAGGTATACCATTGGCTAGGAACTTAGACGAGGGCCTATCCACAGACTCGTCCACCTGCATGGAGACTTATAGTTGCCACGGTGACAGTACTGTCAGTCAGAACAGCGTTAGGGTGACGGTGTTTCCCGGGGCAACCCTGCTCTGTGGCGCGTGGCAGACATGCACAAACTGCTGTGGACGCAGACAGCAACAGCTATATCTCAACATTAAAGAAATCAATTAAAAAAAAAACATTGTCATCATCATGGTGCAAATTTGTAGGTTTGTGTCACTAGTTTTTATCTGATATGTGCAATATGTTTCTACTGATGCCTGCGGTTGCCACAAAAGTGCCTTTCGTTTTACCAGTCCTGATCAAAACGGAAGTGAGGTGGTGGACCCTTGTTCATGCAGAGGAGAACGGGGCCAGGCTGTGCACTAAATCAATCAGGCTCCACCTGCCCGCACAGATGTGGCCCACTGACTTTTGGCAAAGGGGGGGGGGGTGGGGGAAGTGGTGCGTTACGTCACCACATGGACGGGCTTGTCCTTCAGGAATGGTTAACAACGAACTACAAATACAAGGTTCCAGTGTCTCAGCGGGCGCATCTGGCTAGACGAATCCAACCGACCCGAAATAGTTAAGTGTTCTCTTGAATTTCGTCTCCCTCCCCCCCTGGGTGTTGGTGAAGGCAGCGGCCCTGTCCGGCCGTGCTGCTGTCCCTTCTGAGACGCTCCCGTACGGCTGCTGTTCTCGTGCCGCTATGCACTGATAAATACGCAACCAACCATATATGGCGACAAAACGTGTACAGGTTCTAATTATGCTCATACAAATCCTATGTCTGTTTGTTACTGTGTGTAAACTGCCCTTTATCTTAGTGTCATAACATCACATGATTCCAAATGTCTCGTTGTGTTTGTCGGTTTTACCGTTCTCGGCCTGCATCCTATCACAGACCCTAACTGGAGGGGGGGGGGGAGGTGTCTGGTGGTTCGAAGGCACCATCGATCGATTGGCTGCCAGTGCCCTTTAGGTCCAATTTTTAAATTCTGGTCTTAACTTTTAGAGCTTTACATGATCAGCTCCATCCTATATTACTGATCTTATTCAGCCTTACACCCTGCTCGGGCTCTGAGGTCTGTAGAGCAAAATCTGCTAATGGTGCCACGTACTCGCTTACGGACCAGAGGTGACCGATCCTTTCAGGCTGTTGCTCCCAAGCTCTGGAACGATCTTCCCATCTCTCTGCGTTCAATAGAGTCTGTTGACAGCATTCAAACGTCAACTAAAAACCTATTTATTTGTGCAGGCTTTTGCTTAATTTGTTCTTGGTTGCTGCTATGTTTTATCACTGTACTGTAATTGGCCTTCTAAATGTATGTATATTTTTAATCGATATTCATATGAAATTTTAATCTGTTGTCTGCTTCCCATGTAAAGCGCTTTGTGACCCTGGTCTGCGAGGGGCGCTATATATAATAAAGTTTACTTAACTTACTTACTTACATGGACGGTTAGGACGATGACGAGGGTCCCCCTCGAATCAGCCTGGGCTCCAAACTCCTCTGCCTGGAGAAGGATGGATGTGGGAGGGGAGCTGAACCGGACGAGCTGAAGTCTCCTTCTCTCAACAACGTCTGGAGATATTTACTCACACATGTAAATAGCCGACTGTTTAAGATTCCAGAAAGCTTTTTTTTTTTACTCTGCAGTGAAGAAGGCAAAGTATCTGCTATTTGTTTAGCAGGTTCTGTGGAGTCCTAAATCTGTGGTCTGCAATTCTGGGTCTTCAGCGATTCCCCCCTGCCCTGCATGTGGTACAGATTCCTTGCAGCAACACACCTAATTCATACAAATGGGTCGACCCCCATTCATTTGAGTTATTGGCAAAATAGTAGAGTGCAACTCAAAGACCACTAAGTTAGGTCTGACCTTGGTTATCTGTAGAAATTCTTGGGACATCGGCTGCAGGATATGCTTCTAGGTGGGCGTGCACATGGGGCCCAATTTGAAACATCATCAGTAGCGACTTACTCTTGGGGACAAGGCCATGGTTGGATCCTGCCCTGTAGGTCGTTTCGAGCGAGGAGGCCTTTGACCTGATTGGATGGCTTCTCTGGAGTGTGGAAGAGCAGAAGGAAGAGGATGTTGGTGGTTTAGTGGAGGGGGTTTGGGGAAGGTGGTTTGGGGGAGGTGGTTTGGGGGAGGTGGTTTGGGGGAGGTGGTTTGGGGAGGTGGTTTGGGGAGGTGGTTGGGGAGGTGGTTTGGGGGATTTGGTTTGGTGGATGTGGTTTGGTGGAGGTGGTTTGGGGAGGTGGTTTGGGGGATTTGGTTTTGGTGGAGGTGGTTTGGTGGAGGTGGTTTGGGGAGGTGGTTTGGTGGAGGTGGTTTGGGGAGGTGGTTTGGGGAGGTGGTTTGGTGGAGGTGGTTTGGTGGAGGTGGTTTGGGGAGGTGGTTTGGGGGATTTGGTTTGGTGGAGGTGGGTTTGGTGGAGGTGGTTTGGTGGAGGTGGTTTGGTGGAGGTGGTTTGGGGAGGTGGTTGGTGGAGGTGTTTGGGAGGTGGTTTGGTGGAGGTGGTTTGGGGAGGTTGTTTGGTGGAGGTGGTTTGGGGAGGTGGTTTGGGGAGGTGGTTCTGGGGAGGTGGTTTGGAGAGGTGGTTTGGTGGAGGTGGTTTGGGGAGGTGGTTTGGGGAGGTGGTTTGGGGAGGTTGTTTGGTGGAGGTGGTTTGGGGAGGTGGTTTGAGGAGGTGGTTTGGTGGAGGTGGTTTTGGGGAGGTGGTTTGGGGAGGTGTTTGGTGGAGGTGGTTTGGGGAGGTGGTTTGGGGAGGTGGTTTGGTGGAGGTGGTTTGGTGGAGGTGGTTTGGGGGAGGTGGTTTGGGGAGGTGGTTTGAGGAGGTGGTTTGGTGGAGGTGGTTGGGGGAGGTGGTTTGGGGGAGGTGGTTTGAGTGAGGTGGTTTGGTGGAGGTGTTTTGGGGAGGTGGTTTGAGGAGGTGGGTTTGGGGAGGTGGTTTGGGGAGGTGGTTGGGGAGGTGGTTGGTGGAGGTGGTTGGGGAGGTGGTTTGGGGAGGTGGTTTGGTGGAGGTGGTTTGGGGAGGTGGTTTGGGGAGGTGGTTTGGTGGAGGTGGTTTGGGGAGGTGGTTTGGGGAGGTGGTTTGGTGGAGGTGGTTTGGGGGAGGTGGTTTGGGGAGGTGTTTGGTGGAGGTGGTTTGGTGGAGGTGGTTTGGGTGGAGGTGGGGTTTGGGGAGGTGGTTTGGGAGGTGGTTGGTGGGAGGTGGTTTGGGGAGGTGGTTTGGGGAGGTGGTTGTTTGGTGGAGGTGGTTTGGGGGAGGTGGTTTGGGGAGGTGGTTTGAGGAGGTGGTTTGGTGGAGGTGGTTTGGGGGAGGTGGTTTGGGGAGGTGGTTGTGAGGAGGTGGTTTGGTGGAGGTGTTTTGGGGAGGTGGTTTGAGGAGGTGGTTTGGGGAGGTGGTTTGGGGAGGTGGTTTGGGGAGGTGGTTTGGTGGAGGTGGTTTGGGGAGGTGGTTTGGGGAGGTGGTTTGGTGGAGGTGGTTTGGGGAGGTGGTTTGGGGAGGTGGTTTGGTGGAGGTGGTTTGGGGAGGTGGTTGGGGAGGTGGTTTGGTGGAGGTGGTTTGGGGGAGGTGGTTTGGGGGAGGTGGTTGGTGGAGGGTGGGTTGGTGGAGGTGGTTTGGGGGAGGTGGTTTGGGGAGGTGGTTTGAGGAGGTGGTTAGTGGTGGTGGTTTGGGGAGGTGGTTTGGGGAGGTTGTTTGGTGGAGGTGGTTTGGTGGTGGTGGTTTGGGGGAGGTGGTTTGGGGAGGTGGTTTGAGGAGGTGGTTGGTGGAGGTGGTTTGGGGGAGGTGGTTTGGGGAGGTGGTTTGGGGGAGGTGGTTTGGGGAGGTGGTTTGGGGGGAGGTGGTTTGGTGGAGGTGGTTTGGGGGAGGTGGTTTGGTGGAGGTGGTTGGGGTAGGTGGTTTGGGGAGGTGGTTTGGTGGAGGTGGTTTGGTGGAGGTGGTTTGGGGAGGTGGTTTGAGGGAGGTGGTTTGAGGAGGTGGTTTGGTGGAGGTGGTTTAGTGGAGGTGGTTTGAGGAGGTGGTTTGGTGGAGGTGGTTTAGTGGAGGTGGTTTGGGGAGGTGGTTTGGTGGAGGTGGTTTGGGGGAGGTGGTTTGGGGAGGTGGTTTGGTGGAGGTGGTTTAGTGGAGGTGGTTGGGGAGGTGGTTTGAGGAGGTGGTTTGGTGGAGGTGGTTTGGTGGAGGTGGTTTGGGGAGGTGGTTTGAGGAGGTGCTTTGGTGGAGGTGCTTTGAGGAGGTGGTTTGGTGGAGGTGGTTTAGTGGAGGTGGTTTGGGGAGGTGGTTTGGGGAAGGTGGTTTGGGGGAGGTGGAGTCAGGGAGTCTTACCAGAAGCCTTCATCAAAAAAGCGATAATATTCATGTAATTCCCAAAATATCTATTTAATAAGTGTAACAACCACAAATACCGTAGTTTGCATACATTTGTAGTTCTGGTTCTTTCTTTGTCAGAATGAGAACTGTTGATGAGCCTGGTTCTCCTACTGTTGCGTATAGGGTGTATTACTGGACAAATAAACAGGGGATTTTGACGGAGTAAAGAGGATTATCAGAATGATGTATGTTCAGACCATCGCTATCCCTCACCCGTGTGTTGACAGTAAACCACTCTACCTGCACTAGTGTATTTTTGTCAACAGAACAGCATCCAGCTGCCCAGGGTCAGGGCTAATGGTGTGTGTTTGTGTGTGTGTCAGGCCTTACACACGTATATCACCTCTGTTCTGCTGTGGCTCAACTTGCCGTTTCTCAAAAATCTACCATTACGGAGAATGAAGTCTGGGAGTGGTCTGGCATCTGAGGGAACACACACGCGCGCAGCGCGCGCGCACACGCATTCTTAGGACCCTTGGTCACCAAACACCACTCGTTTGTGTGCAGGAAGTACGCTCGCCTCTGCTCACTTGCTAGCGGACCGCGTGCGTGTGTGTAAGTGCGTGCGTGCGTATGTGTCTGGTGTCGGATCAATAGGGGGGGCCGGCCTGTGTTGACCAGCTCTTCACCATGCTTGGACAGCCAGCTGTATGGATTGTGGGAGACTCACCCCTTAGGCCCATCATTCTAATCAGTCCAAAAACAACAAGCAGAAAAAAACCTTCCCAAACAACTAGTGTAACTACCCCAAACATCCCAAAACAACAACGTATACGACCATATACAAATAACACGAAATAATATACATAAACGCTCATTAATATCATTCCTGGATACGTTTCAGGTGGTTAAGGACTATTTGTGATGACACTCCGTGCTTGGGGATGTTCCTGATATTTGGAGTCTGTTGGGAATGTTTGATAGGACGATCCCCCGGGGGCGTTATTGACCGGCCCAGCTCCACTCGCCTCGCGATCATCGCTGCCGCATCAGCGGAGCGGGGGGTTCGATACAGACGGACCAACAGACGAGGAACGTCCATCAGCATCATTCCGCCTCCACGGTTCTCCGCCTCGCTGCAGCCACCGGCCCCGGAGAGGGGATCCAAAGTTCCCCCCGGCAAGCAGCGTGAGGTGTGGGGGTCTTGTCTTAGCTCGCACCGATCCAGAGAGAGAGAGAGAGAGGGAGAGAGACCTCTGACCCTCTGCCAGTGCAGCAGCACTTTCACTTCATTGAAATCTGCTGGCTAGTGGAGATCCACTAACCCTCCCCCGCCCCCTCCCCCACCTCCGGCCCGGCGTCTCATGCAGCCCAGGGCAGATGGTTGCGTTCCTGGCCAGAGCTTCCTCCCCTCCAGCCTCCGGGGGAACCAGGCGCAGCGCTGAGGACCCCTCGGAGGGAAAGATGATCTCAGAGCCGCTCAAATGCGAGGCTCTCTCCCCGGACCAGAACCATCTGCTGCACCAGGATCTACTGGGCTGGGGGGTCTCTGAAGACCATCTATCAGCTTGATGGGAGCAGAGGCCCAGGAAGGCCAGGGGTTGGGGGCGGGGGAAGCTGTTCAGAGTGGTGGGAGCTTAGAGAGAGTGTGTGTGTGTGGGGGGGGGGGGGGGGGGGGGGGGTGGGAGAGAATCATTAGGATGAACATCCATTATGAATTGTATTTGCTGTAAGTTTAGGGGAGTGTGAGATTGAGGAGTCCGTCCTGTAGGATTGTCATAGGGTTTGTTTCAGACTATCAGCCAGCATGCCAAACAGTCCGTCAGTAGATTGAAGAGGCCTGGTTTGAACAAGCCTCCAGCAGACTTGAAACCCCTTTGACCTCCTCCGGGAAGAGAGAAGGCACAGAGACAGGCAAAAAAAAAGGGGGGGAAGAGAGAGAGGGGGGGGGGAGAGAGAAATGAAGAGATAAACCGAACGGAGGGATCGCGTTTCAAACACGAACATCAACTGGCGTCCAAGTTTTTCTCAAAGGATCGGCTGTCCTCTCCCTTTCCGCCCGGAGAACGTGTTTACGTCTGAGAATGTTCTCATGAATAATGCCACCACGACTATATTTGCACGGCTTCACTGCCCCGAAACTTCTGAGGAGGTCGGAAAACAAAGAGACGTTTCAACCCCCTTTTCGCGATCCCCCGGCGGTAGCGCTGCTCGTCTGCGCTCGCTCCGGTTGGGATTTGATTCTCTCCCGCCCAGCTCTCTCTTTAGATCGAAGCGTCTGCTAAATGCCCCGAAACGAAATGGGAAAGAACGCCTCAGAAAGTCTCCGTGCTTGCACGTCTAACGGTCGCTCCCCAACTGAGATATCGGGTCGTCTGAGACCGCGATTGTTTTTTAGTTTCGTTTTTTTTCCCCTCCTCCGAGCTTAGTCCGAGCGGACCTCTGCCTTGATAAAAAGGCACATTATGTCCGACAACAAGGGACGCGTTGGAGCCAGAGTGTGTCCTCCATTTCAGAAGAGAGGAACAGTGTGTCCTCGTCCAGAGAGACAGAGTTGCTCTCTCTAATCCTAAATAACTCGTTTTGGCAGCTCTGTTGATGCTTCAATCTTCCACTTCATCCGGTAGGATTACAAACCCGAGTGCTTAAATGTGTGGGGTAGAGTAGGGGAGCGTTCAAAAATACGGCAGCGTACGGTAAAGTAGAGTTGAGTAGGGCTACGTCATAAGTCATGGCGGGATATAGATCTGGCAGGAATTGACCGTGTGCGAATGTTCATCCCTAGTTAGTGTTCCATATCCTATGGACGTTTTAAAGAGGCTGGCAACATGACCTGTGGTCCTTGGGCAGTGTGTCACAACCATGACCTCTGACCCTGACCAGGCCCCAGCCGGCACTGCACCAACCCACGCCAAGCTGAACCTCCTGAATTCCAAACCCAGTGAACTCGTTAAACCCATCAGCCCCCTGGGGATACCAGCCTGCTCCAGCTGTGGAGGGCAAAGTTCACCAAAAAAGGCTTTAGATCCCAAAGAATGTTTGTGTGTGTGCGTGTGCTTGATGCAATACATGAAGAGAAAGTGTTGTCAAAAGAACCATTTACTAAAAAACGGCCTTTTCGGGATACTCAACGACAGTGGAGATGTTTCACTGTTCTCGTCCCTTGCAGGGTCAGGCAGTAAATCCCGCAGACAGTGAAGATGTCTCCATGATGATCTCAGACAGATCTCAGAAAACAGGCTGATTCCGAGGTGTCAGAACACCCTTTGAATGATTCACTTCCAGAGAATCTGAACTTCAGAGCGGATCACGTCAAGATGTCATGCATTTTACATGCTGCCCCTTATCTCCGCTCCCGCTTCTGACGACTCCAGGAATGACCTACTCCAGGGTAAGACGATACCGCGAACTCTCTCTGCGGGTTTTCAGAGTCGTGCATATGCGCGACCTCTGCCACACGCTCGCTCATGCTGATGTGTTTCTGTGTGTTTGTCTTTCTGCCTGCCTGCCTGTCTGTCTGTCTGTCTGTCAACCTGTCTGCCTGTCTGCCTGTCTGTCCACCTGTCTGTCTAGCTGTCTGCCTGTCTGTCCACCTGCCTGCCTGCCTGTCTGTCTGCCTGTCTGCCTGCCTGTCACCTGCCTGCCTGTCTGCCTGTCTGCCTGTCTGTCCACCTGCCTGCCTGCCTGCCTGTCTGTCTGTCTGCCTGTCTGCCTGTCTGTCCACCTGCCTGCCTGCCTGCCTGTCTGCCTGTCTGTCCACCTGTCTGTCTGTCTGTCCACCTGCCATGTTAGATTCCACATCTCTGTATTCTCCCAGCCTAGCTACTGTGTTTGGCATCAGCCCTGGTCTCTCTCAGGTCTCCATGGAGACAGGCTGTACGGAGGATGTACAGAGCGCTTCAGTATAAGATGATTTGACAGCAGCTAGGACGGGTTTGGCATGGCTGTTGGAAATAAGCATTAGGACTTGTGCTGTACACGAGGGATGAAAGCTCCTCGTAGTTGTAGCTGCGATACACCCAAGCGCACGAGGACGTAAACATCCATTCAAATGGATCTGTCGCACGCACACACACACACCGACGCGCGCACGCACACACTCTGTACACACTGCTAAATCCCAGAGTGTAAATCACATTATAAGTCATGTTGGGTTAATGAGGGTTGAGGAGGACCTCAAGAGACGGTGAGGGTTAAAGGCTTAACCAGTCATGCCAACATCAGCTTAAAGAGCTGTTAGCTGTTAGCACAATAAACCGGATTGAGATCAGATAGCCCACATTAGCCGCAGAAAGAGAGAGAGAGCGAGGGAGATAGAGTGTATGTTCGGGACAACAACAGAATCATCGGAGTCTTTACAAGCAGCCTATTAAAAGCCATCTGGTGCTCTGCTCTCGGGTGACCCTGCTGGGTGTCTGGCTAAGAGGACAGGCCAGCGTATCAGCACTCCACTCTGGAGCAAGCGGAGGGTTCCGGAACTCACACAGTCACCCCCCCCCCCCCCCCAGACAGCCTCACAGCACACAATGGGAGATTGATATATATACAGTATATGGTGCGGGCTCGCGTGTAGAATAAGAAACGCGCTTCGCGGTGAGTGCGTGCGTGTGTGTGTGTGTGTGTGTGTATTGGTGTGTGTGTGTGCACGCGTGCTGCCCGGCTCCTCTGTTCTGGCTCCGGCTGAGTGAGCCTCTGAAGGGTTAACCCACTTTTCCAGACACCCACCCCCCACCCCCCCCCTCCACCCCCATCACTGCACCCCCCCCCCCTCCTCCCTCCTCCCCCTTTCCCTTCACAGCTTAGCTGCGCTAATCCATGTCTGTATCACTCCACCCCCCACCCCCACCCCCCCCCACCACCCCATTCGTACACTAACGCACCCCCGACCCCCTGACCTACAACAACCCTCATCTCTGCCCCAACTGAACACTAGCCCTAGGGTGAAGGTAACCCTTATACCCAGTCAGTGGGATGGGAGGATGGAGGGGAGTGTGAGACGAGAGGGGTGGCTGCCAGGCTGAGAGGCTGCGATGGGGGGGGGGGGGGATGGATGGATGGAGGGCTCTGGGAGAGGAGTGTGGGTGATGGGGGGGATGGATGGATGGAGGGCTCTGGGAGAGGAGTGTGGGTGATGGGGGGGATGGAGGGCTCTGGGAGAGGAGTGTGGGTGATGGGGGGGATGGAGGGCTCTGGGAGAGGAGTGTGGGTGATGGGGGAGGAGAGTGGGTGATGGGGGGATGGAGGGCTCTGGGAGAGGAGTGTGGGTGATGGGAGAGGAGTGTGGGTGATGGGGGAGGAGAGTGGGTGGTGGGGGGGATGGATGGAGGGCTCTGGGAGAGGAGTGTGGGTGATGGGGGAGGAGAGTGGGTGATGGGGGGGATGAAGAGGATCAAGGGACGTGAGGAGGAGATGTTGTGATCTGTGGGGATGGAGAACATCTGTGGAACAGATAAAGAACCCTGCTTTGCTCTTTTCACATGAGGCTCTGCTCAACCAGACCACGCTTGGCTTCATCTCCCCTCCGTCCTCTGGCTTTGCATGCGTGTGTGCGTGCGCGCGTGCGTGGGGTAAAGAAATGGTAAACTAAAAAAAATAATAAAATTTTAAATATAGGTAAAAAATTAAAAAAAAAAAAATAAATGTGGGTGTGTGTCTTCAGTGCATCAGGTTCGTGCAGCTCCCCGCACACGAGCAAGAGAGAGGAATTAGGAGAGCGGGTCTGTGGTCGAGCGTGATCCATTGATCTGATCCCGCAGCCTCTGATGTGTCCCTCTCGTAGCATCACCTAGCCTCGACCGACCTCAGCCGCCCTCGCCCCCCCCCCCCCCCCAGCCTCGACCGACCCCAGCCTCTCAGCTCCTCGCTCCCTGCCTGACACTCACAGGATACAGAGTTAAGGATCTCGGCTCTCTCTCCGGAGGATAACGATGACCTTAGCTGGGAGGGTATTAATGCTGCTTTCAAAGTGGGGAGTCTGTTATAATATTAATGTCCCCTGGGGGGGGGGGGGGGGGGGGCCTCAAACCCCCCAGAACTCCATAATCAATGTCTAATCTAGAAACGCAGAGCTGAGCGTGCCCGCTCCTGTGTGTGTGTGTTTGGTGTGTGTGTGCGTGCGTGTGTGTTCCAACAAGGCCTGTGGAGCTGCTAATGAGATCCCCAGTCTCGCAAGTCAGACCTGTGTTTTTCTGGTCCTGTCTGAAACCTAACACCTCCCTCTCCTCTTCCTGGGGATAGCCAGCGACCAGGCGTCCACAGCCCCCCCACCCCCACCCAGCCACCTCACAACACGGCCAGGATGAACACTGGGCCATCTGCTTCCAATGGATCCGCACCGTCCGAGAGATCTGCCGCGACGGAGGGATCCGCTGCACGGCCCTCAGCCCCCAGAGCTGCGGAGTAACGAGCAGGGGAGTGGAGGAGGAGAGAAGGAAGGGGGGAGAAGGAGGAGGGGAGGTGGGGACACGAGAGGGCATGGGGGTGGGGGGTGGGAGGGGGGTGGGTCTGCTGAGTCTGTGTTCAGGAGGAACAGAGATTTCTCTGACGCTGCTGTGACGATGCCAGGCTGACCTCCTCACCTCTCCCACAGTCCTGGGAGCCTCCAGAGAACATGCCCCCCCCCCTCCCTGTCTCTCTCTCTCTCTCTCTCTCTGTCTTCCTTCTTCTCTGTCTCTCTCTCTGTCTTTCTTCTTCTCTGTCTCTCTCTCTCGCTCTCTCTCTCCCTCTTTCTCTCGCTCTCGCTCTCTCTCTCGCTCTCTCTCCCTCTTTCTCTCTCTCTCTCTCTCTCTCTCTCTCTCTCGCTCTCTCTCTCTCTCTCCCTCTTTCTCTCTTTCTCTCTCTCTCGCTCTCTCTCTCTCTCTCTGTCTTCTTCTTCTCTGTCTTTTTTTCTCTCTCTCTCTCTGTCTCTTTCTCTGTCTCTGTTTTTCTCTCTCCGTCTCTCTGTTTCTGTCTCTCTCTCGCTTTTCATCTCTTTCTCAAGATATGAGAGAGAGAGAGAGAGAGAGAGAGGGTGATGGAAAAAGAATAATAGAGCGATAAATAGCAGAGTTTGGGAGAGAGATGACTAAGTCCACAGCGGGAAACTGCTAGAACTGGACTGACTAGCTAAATTGTGACTTGATTGCTGTGACTTATTCCATACACCCGGCGCATGTGTGCGCGCGCGGCGCGTGGGCGTGTGATGATTTATTTCCCAGCGAGCTCGACAGCGCTCACTTCCTGCACAACGGGTGTGGCGCTGTTCCACGCTTGCTCTCCCTCTCTCTCCTCCCTCCCTCCTTCCTTCTCTCTCAACGTTTCTTTTCGGCTTGGCGGTCTCCCTCTGTTTCTCCTCTCTCGCCGTTTCTCTCTTTCCGTTTCTCCCTCCCCCCCCTCCCTCCACCCCACTTAGCACTTCCTTAGGGCCACAGGGATTCTAATTTAAGCCCATCTCGGGTCGTTCTCTCAAGCACACAGACACCGACAGATAGACTGGATTTATAAATACGCACTCTTTCTCTCTCGCTGTCTCTGTTATTCTCAGAGAGCACCTACACCTGTTGGACTAGTTTGGCCTGAGTCACCTGAAAAGATATTGCCTGGATGCCTGGACTGACTGACTGATTCAAGTCACATGAGCTGCCTGTGTCTCAGACAGCTAGTTGTGTAAAGTGTGCGAAGATGGGCGTGACAAATCTGTGTGTGTCTGCGAGAGGCCGCGTACGCGCGAGGAGAAAGTGTGTGTGCCCGGCACAGACAGCGCGCGCGTGTGTGTGTGTGTCAGTCCAAGATCAATACCGAGCTCTTAGAGCTTCAGTATGCCTCAGCAAACTGCCTGTGATGTCATCCTCCCATGATCCTCTGCTCCAGCGCTCTCGTTAACGCAAACGCAGCCCGCAGAGGGCAGAGGAGGACACACACGCACACACACGGACACACGCGCGGACACACACACACACACAGACACACACACAGACAACAGCAGCTACTAATCCCAAAACTCCAATGTTCATCTAATTCTGTCATTTCCCCCCCAGAAAGCCTCAATCCTTCCACTCCCCCCCCCCCCTCACAACTCCCCTGCTGTGCCCCACGCTCCAGAGGGACGTGCGTGTCGAAGGGGGGGGGGGGGGCGAAACCAACGTGGAGAGTCTCCACTTAAAAAGAGACGGAATCAGTTCGGCACAGGACACCCTGCCGACCTGAATCCAGGCCCTTCCATTGGGGGGGATTTCTTTGAGAGGTGGAGGAAATGGGGGGGGGGGGGGGGTCAGGGATCAGAGGGGGGCTGGATTCTTGTGGGCCGGGGAGGGGGGGGGGGGGGTCAAGATCTCCACTGTCTCCTCAACCCCTGGTGCCATCTGCCAGTGACTTAGCAAAAATGCTAATGCCCGCTACCCAGAGTGCACTGCAGCGGCGGGTTTCAGCAGCCAGCCAGCCAGCCAGCCAGTGCAGCGCCGAGGCAGCGCGGCGAGATGCGATGTGGAGCAGAGCGCTCCGTTTGGTAGGAATCGCCTCCGAAAATAGGTCAGACGCTTCCACAGCCCCCCCCCCCCCACCCCCCCGTCTCCGCACCCCCCACCCTCCCCACACCCCCATCTCCCACAGCAGGCAGACTGCTTGCTTTGTGTGTTGGCGGGGGGGGGGGGGGGGGGGGGGGGTTTAGGGGAGGGAGGATGGATGATAGGGGTGGGAGTTTGCGGCGGGCACGCACGCGCGCACACGCGGGAGGGGGGGGGGGGGTCCGGTGAAACGAGTGGATGTGCGGAGCCCCCATGAGAGCGCGTTAAACCCTGTCAAACTAGAGGGTTAGG